>APFE030962214.1:58979-248726 GCA_000404065.3 Pinus taeda | reverse complement strand
AATCCTCCACCACCTTCTCAGGATCATCCTTCAGCTCCTTCAGCTCCTTCACTTCCAAGATGGGTCCGTGCTACTCGAGATGCAGCAGGTGATCCTACAGATCAGCACCGTACACGTTCTCAGTTTGAAAGAGCCTCTTCTTTACTCGCTCAAGCTCCAGTAAATCATGATCCTGACACTTTTGCAGAAGCTTCAGGCCATCCACATTGGGAAGCAGCCATGAATGAAGAATATCATTCATTGTTGGCAAATGATACATGGGATCTTGTTCCTCTACCAAAGGGACGCAAACTTGTTAGATGTAAATGGGTTTACAGAACAAAGTATGGACCAGATGGGAAAGTTGATAAACATAAAGCTCGTCTGGTTGCTAAGGGATTTTCACAGGTTGAAGGCATTGACTACACTAAAACCTTCTCCCCTGTTGCCAAAATGAACTCTATTCGCCTTGTTCTTTCCCTTGCTGCCTCTTTCAAATGGGAAGTCCATCAGATGGATGTTAAATCCGCCTTCTTGCATGGGGATTTGCATGAAGAAATCTATATGGAACAACCTATTAGCTTTATACAAACAGACTCAAGTCTTGTATGTCAGCTTAAGAAATCCCTTTATGGTCTCAAGCAAGCTCCTCAGGCTTGGTATGCCAAAATGGATAGCTTTCTTTTAGAATCTGGCTTTTCTAGGTGTCATTCAAGAAAGTGGGCAAGTCTCTTATCATTCTTGTTCTTTATGTTGATGATCTTATTCTCACTGGTAGTGATCCCAACCTTATCAACCATGTGAAGTCCAGTCTTAAAAAGAAGTTTGAAATGACAAACTTAGGACATTTGCATTATTTTCTCGGTCTTCAAGTCTTGCAATCCAAGGAAGGTATTTCCCTTTACCAATCCAAGTAATCCTGTGATCTTCTACGCCATTTTCACATGGAAGACTGTAAGCCAACTCCTTCTCCCTTTCAGTCTGGAGTCAAACTTTCAGTCACTTGTACTTCCCCTAAAGTTGATGCTACCTTATACCGTCAACTTGTAGGAAAACTTTTGTAACTAACCCATACTCGTCCTGACCTGTTCTTTGTTGTTGCCCTTGTTGCTCGGCTTATGCAAAACCCACGTGAAAGTCATTGGAAAGTAGCTAAAAGAATACTTTGTTATGTTCGAGGTACAGTTCAGTTTCGAATTCATTAGAGTGCCGAAGCATATCCTCTATTGGTTGGTTTCACTGATTCTAATTGGGATGGTGACCCTGATGATCGGAAGTCTATTGTCGGTTATGTGTTCACTCTTGATTCAGGACCTATTACATGGGCTTGCAAGAAAAAAGGTGCCATTTCTCTTTCTTCAGCAGAAGCAGAGTATCGTGGTGCCGTAGAAGCTAGTAAAGAAGCCTTGTGGCTTCGTCAGATCCTGTCAGAGTTTGACTTTCAACAGCAGCATCTGACTACACTTTGGTGTGATAATCAAAGTGCCATTCAACTATGCAACGATCCAGTCCAACATCAGCGTAGTAAACACATTGAACTGCACATGCACTTCATCAGAAAGCTCATTCACGACCATGTTCTTGAAGTACAATATTGTTCAACCGATGATCAAGTTGCAGACATCTTCACAAAGACCCTCACAGAGGCGAAGTTTACTAAACTTCGATTTATGGTTGGAGTTCAGGAAGTTGTCACTAAGGGGGGATAGGCTCTAGTGCCTCCTTCCTTCTCCTATTGTGTCATATTTGTAAATCCTTCAATCCTATCCCAAGTTGTTCTTAAGGGGGGATGTTAGGATATTCCGACACATAGGAAATAGTTAAGTATAACTTGGTCTAGTATAGAGTTAGGTAAAGTGTGTTTCTTTACTATGTACATTTGTAACTTACAATCCGACGGTCACGATATGTAGTGATCCGACGGTCACGATATGTAGTGATCCGACGGTTCATTCTCTCCTCGGTATTACCGACACTTGATCTGTGGCTTAACACCCGATTGGTCCATGATCTCTATTTAAAGAGCATGGAGGGTCATTTGTAGGTTAAATGTTCATGAGAGAAGCTTATGTAAAATTTCATTCTTTTATTAATAAATTGCCTGAATTGGCCGCATTGGCTCAGCCGTGGACTATTTCCCTCTTTGAGTGTTTTAACCACGTCAAAAATACTGGTGTATTGATCTGTGATCTGTTTGTGAGCGGTGTCCTTTGGTGTTCTGTCTGAGGAACTTACCCTGTAAATTCCTACAAAGTTTTACTTTCTACGTGATTGTCTTGGCAGTTCCGCAACAATGAGAAAAAAAGTAAATTATTAATCACACAATATCTAAATTACACCTAAAGTCTCTTAAAAGTAAAAAAAAAAACACATAAAGTAACACGCGCTAAAAATATAGGAGTTCAAACCACACAAACTTAATGTTCATAGAGATCAGTATATACTAGTTGGTGATGAAATCCAACATCAAGGAGATCAAGGTGAAAAGTTTTATAGAAAATGAGTATTTGGACCAGTTACCCTGACAACCTGCTTAGTGAAACAGTCTGGCACAAGTAACTCTGCTATGAACCATCCCGAGCAAAGATTACCCTCCAGAGAGTCCAAGTGAGTCTAGCCAACTTCTGTTCGAGGTACAGTAGGACCTTCCCTCTATTGTCACCTTAGGTAGAGCCCTAGGATTATAGACACTATGTTCACCAAATACAATTGTTTTAATTGGGGGATAGTTGTAGATTTGGCATACACACAAGGGTAGAGTAACAAGCTCATTCCCCTCGAAGGATCCTCCACATGATCAATTGGAGATTTACTTTCAAGTGACCCCAAGTACCTTTTGACACCATTGTAATATGTGTAGATCACTATATCTAGGCCAATGAAGTGGGTCTGATCACTTCACCAAATTCGACATGACCTCGTGCTTAACTCATGTCTAAGAAGATCTTCCCAAAGAAAAACGAAAATACTTGGACTTTCTCTCCCTAACTCAAGATTCTATTGTCTGTTTGTAGCTTTGGAAAGTTTACTTCCTTCCCTATTCCAAAACCCTACACTTAAGCTACTGTAGGTGAAAAGAGCCCTAAAAAATATAAAATTATAAGTCAATTTTAACTAGCGCTATATTATTAAGTTGTTCTTTTACTCAATGGGTGATGGAGGTGAAACTTATGATATTGTGACATGACTCGAAAGCTTAATGCACTCTAAAATGCAAAAGCAACTTTGAATTTTCGATGAAATTCTATTTAGAGAAAATAAAGAATTTTCTTTGATTTTTGATAAATAAAATGAAACAACTCACAACTTTTCTCTTTTCTCAAAACAACCAATTTCACTATTTTGTAATGAAAAGTGCAGTCAACAAACTAATTTCCAGATTTTCCCTAATTATCAAAATAAACTAAAAAATATTTTCTTCTAATCACTTGAAACTTTCAAGCACACAAAAATCAATCAAGAAGATGGAGAAAAGACATATTCTCATATGAATGCTTTGATTTGATGACAATAACAATGCAATTGAGAAAAATTTCCCAATATAAAAGCAACAACTTCTTTTATCAAGAAAAAATATCTATGATTTTTTCACAAAAGCACAAGGTCTTCAGAAATCCTAGCTTGTAATTCAAAGTAATTTTGAATACAAATAAACAAATTTTAAATATTAACTAGTGTATTTGACAGAACAAAATAAGAATATCAATGAAAAAAATACTTTGAAACGTTTTTTGATCAATCAACAAAGCAACCAGTGAAAACCCTAAAGTATTCTTCCAAAAAGACCTAATCTTCAGAAAATCATCAACAAAGCAATCAACTAAGTTCAAAAAAGACAACACAGTCTAAAAAAATAGAATGACACTTTCAGAAAGACAAATTCAAGTCTAGGTTGAAACTATAATGAATTTTTCAAAAAATTTCAAGGGTTGTGCGAGTTTTTGGTAGGGAATAGTGCACATGCACTCAGTTGCTACAGAAAAAGGGCGTAGAGTTGCATTCTATATACAAATAGAAGCAAACGCATGGAGGAAAACTTAAAAATAAAATAAAAAAATTTGAAAATCAACCAATCAGATCTAAAAGGCCATTAATTTATGAAGACTCAGGGTTGGATAAATAAGAAAAATCAGAAAGTGAGGCTAAGGAAAAAGACGAGAACAGATATGTTCCCCATTGGAGTTGCTAGTTTGTTACACTGGACAATCCCTCTTGTAGACAAGAGCAATCTCCCTAGATCCTAAATGGAAACTAGAAACAATTATGACAAATGAACTCACCCTTATCCTAAGTATAACTTAGTCGAATTACAAGCAGTCTAACTAATGGATAGACCTCTTATCGGTTTCGTGAAATGTCTGATGAGGATCCCTGGTTGTGAATTGATGCAACTCTTCAATGCTTAGTAGAACCTGTAAACATAAACCATAAAAGGGATCAAAAGCACCTATGATACAATAATTCAAACAAATTAGCCTAATGATCAAGGAAATTAGGGATTGAACTTGACTTAATGAACATAATAACCAATTGCAAACTATTCATCATTCACAAAAGACAAAATCAATGAGATAAAGTGCTCATTTGTATTAATCAAAATATAAGAGAAGCCTTACAACCTTCACCTTGATTCCATGAGATCCCTCCCAAATGACTTCAATATCCTCCTTATATAACAAGCTCTCCAATCTCAAACTAGCAGCATAAGTTTGTATTCTCTAAATTATGACCTCCTTCATCCCTCAATGCTCTAGTCATTTTATAGATCAAAGAGGGGGAAGTTTCAGATCCCTAAGAAGAGGATGAACCTCCTTTAATGAAGAATTAGGTTACCATGAGAAAAAGGATGGAGATGCATCTTATGGGCATTATATTTCGAATAGTCATCACCTAGAAGCTTTTAGTTTGGAAATATTCAACCAATTAGGTTTCTAGAATGTACTTTTTATTTTTACTTTCTTTAAATTCACTTGCACGGGTTTATAGTTACATACATAGCGTAGCTCTGTGTTGTTCTCAAAGTAAATTTCAGTGCATGCATAGGAAACACTAGAGAAATCAGAGCAGGTGGAACTTAACAAGGTGTGAGAGCCATTTAACCCAAATTTCTCATGGACTTTAACATATTTTGAGTTTCTGGACTTCTAAGGGAGATAGTTTCAACATGTTCACAGATGGTAATAATATGCATAAACTGATCAAGTGTCATGGAGAAAAATTGACGTGTAACAATCACATGGTGGTTAGGTATAATGGTTAAGGTGATGGTTCCGCAACTCTATCGCAAATCACAATTGTCTTTGTTGGGGGTGATTCTTATATTCAAGACTTAACGCATTATGATATGCGATCTGGCGATCTGATGGACCCAACGAGTTATAAACTACAAGTCCGAAATGATATCACATTCGCAAATCGCATCAGCTGAGTCTCTCGATAACATATATATCATTGGGAACTGGTGCTATATGTAATTTTGATATATCACATCACAACCTTGACTGTTCTGGGGTCCGATTTCATTACCATTCTATGATGTGCGATTGCAATATCGCAAATCACAATTGCAACATGGTTTTTATGGGGCCGATTATTTAACTCCTCCGATATGCGATATGCGGGACCCAATGGAAACCTACCACTTGGCGACTCCTCGTTCGCTAAAGGACCTTGCCACATCATCCAATCCTACCATGTGTCCAAGTCAAACTTGAACTTTGACTTGCTCTAACTTCTACATAAGAGCTCAGATTTGAGTGTCATTCACACAGTTGGAAACAAAATGACGAGCTCTTCAATCTAAATTCAAGTTTAATAAAATTCTAACACTTGCATTTTTTAGCATGATTTTGAGCACTTGATCACTCCTCCCGATTGGAAGCCTTTTCGACCCCAAAAGGATCACTTCAATTTTCCAGCAAGTAAGGGTACATTTCCCTCACCTTTCCAACCTCTATTCATTTGGCTTTTGAAGGAATTGTACCTTTGAGCCCCACTCGGAGATAATCAACACTTCCCCTTTTTGTTGTCCTTGTTCTTCTCTTAAGTATAGTGTCTTGCTGAAGCACATCAAGGAATTCTAGAGAAAAGTGTTCAATAGATGGAATTTGAACATTCTCTCTTTGATTTTCAATCAAAGGAGGCTCATACAATCTCAAATTTTCAACATCAACAACGTAATAAATTTTCATATATGAAGGAAAATCAAGCTTGAAAGCATTATTACCAATCTTTTCCAGAATTTTAAATGGACCATAATGGATTTTTTTCAGATTTTTACCTTCACCTTGAAGCCTTTCCTTGCTAATGTAAAGCCAAACTTCATCACCTACTTGAAACTGATGATTCGCACGATGCTTATAATGTCTTTCCTTATACTTTCCTTGACTCTTTTCTAGTTATTCTTGAACTGTTTAGTGAATCAACTAAATTTTCTCAATGGATTTCTTTGCTCTATCTATGTCACTATTTCCATCTATAGCTACATCTTTCTCAAAGATGAAATCCAAAGGAAATTTAGGCAAATAACCAAGACATGCCTCAAAAGGCGAAGTTAAAGTAGAAGAGTGTTTTGCTCGGTTATAAGCATGTTGAATATAATGCAACTATTCATCCCACAACTTAGGATGTTTTGCTGCAATATCCTCTTAGAAAATGAATAATTGTCCTGCTAACCACTTCAGTTTGACCATTTGTTTGCAGATGGAAGGCTGTAATTTTCTTCAACTTGGTGTCCATCAAGTTCCAAAAATTTGACCAAAAATTCCCAACAAATTGGGAATCACGATCACTTATAATAGAAGTAGGTAATCCAAAATGAACCCATACATTTTGAAAGAGAATTTGAGTTGTTTGTTCAGCTGTAATTTTTTTCAAGGAATTAATATGCACATCTTGCTGAACCTATCCACAACTACATACAAATAATCATGAAATTTTCTTGATAAAGGAAGACCTCCTACAAAATCCATAGAAACACTCTCCCATAGATGTGAAGGCATTGGAAGTGGTGTGTACAATCCTAGTTTCCTATTACTAGTCTTACTGACTGCGCAAAATGAAAAACCTTTGATAAAATGTGACACACTTTCAAGCATACGAGGCCAGTAAAAATACCTCTGAAGATTTGCCACTGTTTTACTTACATTGAAATGTTTAGCAATAAGAGAAGTGTGTGCTTCCCTTGTGACATTTACTCTATCTCCCTGTGGAACACAAAGTTTTCCCAAATGATACAACAAATTATCATGTATGTGGTAGTCTAATTCCTCAACTTCGTGGCCTTGATGTTAAGAAATTTACCCAAGAACATAAATTAATTACCCAGAGGAATAAATATAAAATTAACCAGCAATAACCATAAACACATAAATACACATGTTTATCTGGGAAAACCCCAAATCCGAGGAAAAACCCAATCATAATGAAATTTCATTATCCTTGGCCAAAACCCTGGCCAATCCGGCCAAGTGAGCCTTCACCGCTCACCTCCAGGCCATGCATTACAATGAAGTCCTTCCAGCCTTTTATAGGCTCCATTACATATAATACCACGGGCAGAATACCATGGGTGCACAATACCATGTGCCCCAAAACCATCACTATTTAACCTCGTCAACTTTTGACTCTATCCTGAGTCAAGTTTACCTAACACTTGACTCAATTTTGAATATGCCTCTTGAAAGTCAACATCATGTGTGTATTGTTCAACATAACTTTCAGGCAAAACATAATGATTCTTGAGTAAAATGGCTACATTAACAACTGGTATAGAAAGCATATCAGCAACTCCGTTATAAATACCTTTCTTGAACCGGATTAGCAGGTGTAATTTCTATAAGAATCCCATTCGATCAAAGTGCCTTAATTGCTGCAATTTTATTTGAGATTGCAAATATTACAAAGGTTGATGATCATTGTGAATAATGGTTTATTTTCCCATTAAGTAATGCTTCCATTTCTTAAAACTTTGTACCAATGCGTAAAGCTCTTTATCATATGTAGGATAGTTATTAACAACACCATTAAAAGTATCATAATGAAATGAAATGCGCTTACCATGCTGTACAAGAACTACACCCATGGCATAGTCACTTGCATCTATTTGTATTTCAAATGGTTGTTCCAAATCTGGCAATGCTAAAACTAGTGTTGAACTGATCTTTTGTTTTAAAGCATTGAATGCTTTTTTCTGTTTGCATCCCCACTGGAAGACAACCTTCATGCTTGTCAAAGAATGTAGTGGAGCTACTATGGAAGAGAAATTGGCAATGAACTTCCTCTAGTACAATGCTTCTCCCAGAGAAATCCTTACTTTTGTGACTAATTTGGGTATTGGCCAATTCATAATGACTGAAACTTTAGAGGGGTCAATCTTCAACTCACCTCCTCCAACTATGTGGCCCAAATACATGAAGGAAGTTTTCCCGAATTCACATTTAGACATCTTCAGAAATAACTATTCCTTTTTCAAGACATCCAACACTTTCCTCACATGCTTGAAATTCTCTTCTCGTGATTTTTTGAATATCAAATATCATCTAAATAGACAATTACAAACTCATTAAGAAAGGATCTTAAAACAACATTCATAACCCTCATTAATGTAGTTGGAGCATTGCAAAAACCGAAAGGAATAACCAACCACTCAAACAATCCCTATTTGGTTTTAAAATCAGTCTTCCAAATATCCTCCTTAGTTATTATAACTTGATGATATCCACTTCTCAAGTCTAATTTAGTGAAATATTTTGCATTCTTTAATTGATCTAGTAAATCATCTATTCTGGGAAGTGGGTATCGATTCTTTATAGTAATTTTATTCAAGGCTCGATAAGCTACACACATGCGCCAGGTTCCATCTTTCTTGGGTACCAAAAATAATTAATGAACCACATGGTGAAGTAGAGGGATGAATTACACCTTTATCTAACAATTCTTGCACTTGTTTCTTAATTTCTAAACTTTCCAAAATTGACATTCGATACATACCGATATTTGGGAGTGGAGAGTCTTGTTGTAGCTGAATTTCATGTTGAATTCTCCTTTTTGGTGGCAATCCCTTTGGTTCTTGAAATACATTTCCATATTGATTGACCACATCAACCAATTCGGCTTTCAGCTTCATGTCATAGCTTGCAAAGGATTCACGCTCCTTGTCATTCTTCTTCTTGATCATAAGGAACATGAAATTCTGCTGGAATTGACCAGTCGCTTCATTTGCCCCCCTGTGCTTTCTAACGACAGATTAAGATTTCTACGATGGGCTCTCACAATATACTCCACTCCATATTTAAACAAATGATATTTGTTCTCAAATCTATGGAAAATGACTTTTTGGTCATACAGATATGGGCTTCCCAACGCAATTCCATAAATATCCAGTGGCACTACATCTAATTTGACTTCATCAATGAAATTGGCAGTAATAGCAAACCTGGAAATGTATTTCCTTGTGACCTAAAGATTTGCATCCTCGGTTATCCAACCCAAGGGATACAGTTTATGATGAGGCATGGTTTTTAGATTCAACTTCTTGACCAAGTCCGTAGAAATTAAATTTGCATGGTATCCAATGTCAAACAACATATCAATAGTGTGTTTGGAAATAACTCTCATATGGAATAGCTCAATTATGTTTTCTTCATTTGAAGCATTGTTGGAGTTATTTGTTGCGCTGGTGCTTGCCACGGCTTCCTTGTTTCTTGTTTTTTCCACGGTTTTTCCTTTAGTGACTGTCGTTGCAATGCTTCATCACTTGAGTTAGAACCCAAGTCTTGTTGTACAACAACGTTTGTCTTCTGTTTCCCTTTATTGTTAAATTTCTTTGATCTTAATTCAGGATGAAGATTCTAGCAATGCACTTCATCATGGCTCTCTTTGGAACAATTCTTGCACATAGGTTTCTCCTCTTCTTTCTTAACAGGAGCATTTTTCTTCTACTTTCCTTTAGATTTATTTCCTTTTTCACCACTCTAGAATGAATTCTTCTTACATTCTTCTTGTACATTTTCCTCTCTTGCTTCGAGGTGTGTAGCTTGAACATGAACCTCATGAATATTTGTGGGATTAAACATAAGAATGGTGTGTCGAAGATAGTTATGCAAATCTCCTATGTTTTTCAACAAAGTATCGTGTGACTGCAAGTCTACTCCTAACATAAGAGATATTCTCCTAAACTCCTAAGTATACTCTTGCACATTTATACCTTTTAACTGTCTGAAAATTTTCCAATTCATGATATCTTTTTGCATATGAGCTAAAGGGTAGAATTGTCTTTTTATAGTAGCAATGAAATCAAACCAAGTAATATATATCTTACCATGTTTCTTGATCTCATCTTGAGTCCTTTCTTCCCACCAAATGAGTGTTGCACCCTCCATTCTCAATGTAGCCAACTGAATTTTGATATCATCCTCTTGAAGGCTCTAAATCCTGTAATAGACCTCCAATTGACGAATCCAATTATCAAGCTTATCTACATTCACTTCACCATTATACATGGGCAACTCGAATTTAACATCAAATTTTAGAAAAGGTGATTTACTAGTTCCATTTGTAGAATGATGATGATTATGACTAAGGGTTGCATTAGTAGAAGAGTGTGAAGATGCTTGTGAAGAAGAATATGAAGAAGATGGCGGAGAAGGTGGAGGTTTGTCTCCATTCCCATTACCTCCTTTTCCATTACCTATTTTCCATTAGCTTCTCCAGAATAACCTTATCCATTGGGAGGTTTGGAACTTTATGCTTGCAATATACTATTCCTCTCTTCATAGAGGACCTTAACCATCTCAGTCATATCAAAAAAATCCTTTCTTAGTGCTCTTTCATCATCAGTCATGGTAGGTTCCCCTTCATGAGACATGGTCTCTAAAGACTCACCTACAACTTCTGCAACTTGAGGATGTAGTGGTGTAGAAGACTTTGGAAACCTTTCTATTCTTCCACTTGAGCCAACTAACTACATGACTTTCAACTAGCTTCCCTTCTCTTCTTTTGAGTTTTAACCTTGTTAGCATGACACAAAACTAGCAAACAATACTCCTCCTTTGCACAAGCAAATCTAGTAAGCAAAAACCAATGCTCTTATACCAACTTGAACTGAAATGGAGCAGATTAGTAATGTGATACTAATTCCCCATTCAAAATAAAACCCAAGATTGGTAATGTTGTGCTAATTTTCTTATCAAGTGCTTAAGGATTCACCATTTTTGCTTAATTAACTGATTCCCATGAGAGTTTCTTATGTAATTTTTATAACCAATTTAATATATATTGAACAACAAAATAACAACAAAGAACATCAAAATACAACACACAAAATAGAGATTTGATGAGGAGTTCATCCCTCTTCAGCTACGTCTCCTTGGTCTAGTTTCCAATGCTTGGGCCTCTCTATTATTCTCAAAATTACCACAAAAATGTGTTTACAATGCTCAAATGCCTTTGAAACATGTCTCAATGAATTCAAAATACTAAAAAATCACTATATAGCCTCTTTTTTCATCCAATTTGGTGAAAAACTACCTTAGTTATGACTTCTGTTAGTATTTCCACAATTTCCTCCTCCAAATCTGGCTAACTACCAGTTAAATTCATTATTTGGAGCTAATTCTGGCAGTTCTGCTGAAATGGGTGGTCCTGCAACTTCACTGACTATCTCGCGGTTAAGGCCAAATGGTCACATGGTGGTTAGGTCCGACTATTAAGGCGATGGTTCCGCAGCTCTGTCGCAAATCGCAATCGGCTTTGCTGAGGTTGATTCTTATATTCAGGACTTAACGCATTGCGATATGCGATCTGGTGATCCGAAGGACCCGACGAGTTATAAAATACAACTTGAAAATGATATTGCGTCCACAAATCGCATCGACAGAGTCTCTTGGTAACATATATATCAACAGGGTACTGGTGTGATATACGATTGCGATATATCGCATCGCAACCCTGACTGCTCCGGGAGCCGATTTCCTTAACATTCTACAATGTGTGATTGCGATATCACAAATCGCAATCGCAACATGATTTTGTTGGGGCTGATTCTTTAACTCCTTCGATATGGGATATGTGGGACCCAATGGCAACCTACCACTTGGTGCCTCCTCATTCATTGAAGGACCTTGCCACATCATCTAATCCTACCACGTGTCGAAGTCAAACTTGAACTTTTACTTGCTCTAACTTTTGCATATGAGCTTGGATTTGAGTGTCGTTCACACTGTTGGAAACAAAATGACGAGCTCTTAAATATGAAGCTGATTTTAACAAAATTATGACACTTTTACTTTTGAGCATAATTTCGAGCAGCTCATTAGCATATTAAAGTTAGTAATCCATATATTAAATGACAAAATTATAGAGATTAGATTTAATACACGAGGTATTCTATCATGTTTGACACAGATTCAAATATACTTTGGATCCAAACCAGATATATATATAGATATCTATATATAGATATCTATCTATCTAGATATATATATATCTAGATATAATATATATATATATATATATATATATATATATATATATATATATATATTATATATATATATATATATATATATATATATATATATATATATATATATATATATATATATATACCATTAGTTGTTAATGTAGTATTTGCAATAAAAAAAAAGTGATCTATATGCTATTGACTCAGACATTCACTAGTGAACCATGAGATTTGTCCTCTATTTGAATAGATCTACCAAAATAGAGCAATGTCTATAATATTCAAACCACACAAATAATAAACGAAAATGAAATCACATAGGAAAGAGGGGAAACACATTGGGTTGGTGGGTCAATGCCAACTAGTAGTGTTGCCTCCTCGAGAAAACTTAAACCACAATAAGGTCAACACATTAAATAAAAATATCTCAACATCAACATCTTGTATTAAAAACTCCATAGTTTACATCACCAATAACAGAACAAAGCTTGATCATAATGGTCACCATGTGGGATCATCCCATAGACATAAAATAGTGATAGAGTGTCCCATTTTTCCATCCCCAAACCTAGTCTTTGCCTATACATTTATACAGGAAAGATTAGGGTTGAATTGAAACCAATTTCCCCAAAAATGGTCTGTCAAATTATGACTAATTTACAAAATATTGTCTTATATGTATTTTTTAGCTAAACATATGATTGAACAAGGTTTATTTGGCAAGGAACCATCTAGGAACAACTTGATCTGGTGTGTTTGGCTAATTAGTTGTTAAGTTCGAGGCATAGTTGGTCAATGGCCACAACGACAAAAAAATAACCTTTTGAAAGAAATATGAATATATCCTAATATGCACACTTGTTGGAAGAAATTATTCAAAGTAACCTAACTGGGGATGTCTTCAACACAACATATATTTTGGATTTTCCAAATTTTGCTTCATTTGCCCAGAAATCACACTTGAAGTTAGTCACTCGATTCTTCTTGGCACGATCTATCCTGACTTTTGGTCATCACCTAAAGGTTTCTATAATTGACTTGGGTGCAATTTAAACAACATAAAACCAATTAATTTATGCTAGGAACAAAACCCACATTTTTAAATTTTCCTTAGAGTTGCACAGGTGTGCTAATCTCAAAGGTTGGTTATCAAAACTACATAGCATCTATAGGAACTAAACTAGTTAAATTATCATTGACAATAAATAAAATATCAATCCTTCCAATTCATAAAAAAATAAGGGAAATCAATTACAACTAACATTCATAAGGTTTTTGTAATATACTTGCGAAGAAACATGTCAAAATGGGCAATGGATGGGTGATGAGATAAGGTAAAAATGGTTAAAAATGGTTAAAAGTAGGTATTTTAAATGACAATTTTTTTGACTCAACATCTCCCCTACATATGAAATTTTTCATGTGCTTATGCAAATGAGGTAGAAGGTGCTCCATTGTGTATACAAAGCATCAACTACCATGTGTGTAATTGTTGCTTTACCGATAATCGAACCAATCAAAACCACTATGTCCCAAAATTATTATCTTTGTTGTCTTGTCATCATCCACAACATCTAGTTACTACTTCTAGGATCAATATCACCTCTTGAAATAGGGTACCTATCGATGTTCAAGTTTGTATTGCATTCACCTATGTTCATAGTTCCCATTGATTCCACTAATTTCGCTTCATCAAGAGAACTTCCCCTGTCAATATGCTTTTTGAACACTCTTTTCAGTTTTAACAAGATCTTTGTTGATAATGAAATACTAAGGAGTTCAAAGATTTAATTATCATCCAAAATCTATCCATATATATTCTTGTTCTATTTTACATCACCAACTATATCCGATGATTGAGTCTTAGCATTAGCTTCATATTCTCTTAAGCTATTAGATTTCTCCTATGATCGCACAATTGTCAAAAGCTTTTCAGGATTTTCTTAACTTGGCCATGTAAATATTTTAGATGATTTAGCACATTAGGACTTTTGTATTACTCTCTCACTACACCTTACTAAGGATTCCTATGGCAGGCCTTGTTATAGACATTTTTGGGCACTTCAACCCCAATCACAAATGTCCATAAACTAAGGGCTCTTAAGTCCCTAAAACGGTTGCTTCACTGCCTAAGGGAACAAGGTCAACTGGTTACATCATCTCCCAGAAGTTCTCCACTGAAAACTGCTCATAAATGGTCAAAACTAGACCATACTGAAAGCTCCATGCAGAGGGTGCAATGCATATCACCTTCCCAATGTACAGGGTGCGATGCATACTGTTTTTCTCCTGTGTAGGGTGCGATGGTCGGAAATGGACAAATGGCAGGGACCAAAATGCGAGGTGGAAGATCATGGAATCTTCCAGAAGCTTCCCCTCTGACACTTGCCACTCCATTTTTGACCAAGGATGAGTAAGAGATCTTCATTCTCCAAGTGGAAGCAGGAACTATCAGAGAGAAGACACTAATAAAGATCCCAAAAGATGACTCACATCTCTGTAATCATCTATATATGGATCCCTCATCACAGAGATCCAGAGGTTGGAATTTTGTAATCTAGAGAGAAGTGCTGTCAGTTTTCTTGTGTACATTCATAGTGTTGGGTGATTTTACTTTGCTTGAGGTGAAAGAAGGGCTTCTTAACTGGAGGATGATGCTGGGTCAGAGCTGCTCATGGTTGTAATCCTCTTGCTACTTTTATCTGAATAAATCTATTCTTGTTTCCTTCCATATCCTGGTGTACTTGTCTATAGATGCTTGTATATGGTTAATGCACATCTGATCCTGCATTATTTATGAATTTAGATCCTTATTTCTTGCATAGTAGTATGTTGTTGTGATTCTACAGGTCCTTTTGAAGTTGAGCAGACAAAGAGTGGGCAGCAAAACTCTATCAAGAAGGAGAGGGAATCGAGCGCAAGACTCATGTTGGCCCTCTTGATTCTCCTCTCATCTATTTTCATAAAAGGAATCAATAGTAGACTTTGATTGTTTGTTTCTAAGATAGCCACACATCTTAGTGGGAATAGCATCATCCGTATGGACACTATTCCCGTATAACACCCTTGATGCGTAGCACTAGTTCAAATTTACATTGCATTTCTGCCTCTGATGCACAACATCTACCTGATGTGCAGCGCACTGCTTGTGATGCACAGTGCCAGGCCAAGTTGCCTTGAAAAACAGGGTTTTTGCCTCTTCGACTCCCAAATCACGATTTTTGTTCTCCAAGAGTAAATTTGCACAATGAAATGACTAAGAGGACCTTTTTCACTTTAAATATGAATGACTTTAATTTTTCACTCATCTCAAACCCACTTTTCTAATGTTAAAGTCGCTTTTGGTTTTGAAGTCTGTTTTTCCATTGAAATTGGCTTTTCTTAATCATTTGACAAACTAATGCATTGATGCTTGTGTTTTTACTTGTAGTGGTTGGAGTTGGCAAGGTGACCAAGGGCAAAAATTCTAAACTTATTACATATAGCAAAATTAAAATTACATGAAAGTTTTATACATAGAACATAAAAACTATGTTTTTCCTCAAAACAGGGTTTCGAGGAAAATAATCACTTACTGAGTATATCATTATTGAAATTTTGATCTTGAGACCTCATAAGACCTTCTGATGTGCCTGCTAAGTATTATTGAGCTTTTAAATGACTATGGTGGAAAACCATGGACCTAATGAGACCTAAAACCCTAAAAATGGCTTTTGCAAATGTAATGACAAAAGATGACTATAAATGACATGAACTTGTGAAAATAGGTCAGCAGGTAAAGACCATGAGGGAAATTTGATTATGAACCACTATCATCAGTTGATCCATGACCTAATGAAATGTAGCTGATTGGATGGGACACCTAAAATGCATGCAAAAAGAGAATTTTGATCACTGATGAAGGGATGAAGATACTGACACTAACATTGGCTCCAATGGGGATGGTAGCTCCTCGGAGGTGCCAAGAACTATAGATCTCTGGAAATTAGATAGTGACTCTTCCATTGGGCTAAATGGAGTCAATAACTTTAGGAAACTAATACCAATATCTTGACTCAAAACTGACTCAATTACAGGACTGAAAACTATCTAAAAAATGACTCAAACAATCCACACTAAATAACCAAAAACTTACATTAGACCTTTAGTTTTATAACCTTCACTTCGGGCCCCAAACTGAATGAATGATGATAGTACACACTTGCAATGAAGGAAATAAAATGGTATGTATGGTGCAAGATTATGACAACAAAAAATTTCTCAAAGATAATACTGTTTCAGCAGCCAACCATTGACCGACCCTCCTGGACAATCTTCCCCATTCCTTTGAGGGGAAAATCATTTTGACCTCGATATGCAACAATTCTATATGGCCCCTTCCACAGATTCTCGAACTTTCCGTGCTTGCCTTTGTCCTCGTTTCTAGAATCCCATTTTAGCACTATGTCTTCAATCTGAAACTTATCTATCTTTGCCTTCCGATCATAGATTTTCTTGATTCTCTCTTGCAGCCTAAAGGTATTATGAAAAACCTCCTCTCTTCTTTGTTGTAAATGGATCATTTGGTTTATTCTTTGCTGAAAATGATCATGCTCGCTGCCAGCTTCCTACAGAAGTTTTACAACCAGGATTGCGAGAGATGTTGGGAACACTGTGTCAATACCATATACTATTTCAAATAGAGATATGCCAATTGATTTCTTCTGACTTACTCTATCCACCCATAGTGCACTGACTAGCTTCTCGTGCCAGCTCTTTTTGCTTGTTTCCAACAACTTTTTGATGATGTTGACCAATGATTTATTTGAAGATTCCACCAATTTGTTACCTTGCGGATAGTATGTAGTAGAGTGTCCCAAGGTAATTTGATATTTGTTACAAAAATCAATCATCTTTTTAGATTTGAAAGCTGTTGCATTATCTGTAATCAGCTTGTTAGAACAACTAAAACGTGACAAAATATTATTTTCGAGAAACTGAATTATTACGGCATCTGTGGCTTGTCGAGTGGGGATTGCCTCAATCCATTTTGTAAAATAATCCATTGCTATTAAGATCCACTTGTGTTGAGCTGAATATGTATGGTGAATCTCTCCAATAAAATCTAGGCCCCACTACTGAAATAGAGCACTTACTTCAACTAGCTTGAGAGGTAGTGGCTATAATTTTCTCCTTCCATGAAAAATTTGACATTTGTGAGAGCTTGTAATAGTTTTATAAACATCAGCAAAGATGGTAGGCCAATAGTACCCTGCTCTCAAAATTTTATTTGCCGTCGTCTTCCAAAATAGGTGACCTCCGCAGTCTCCCTTGTGAAAGCCATCCATGACCTGTTTTGCTTCCTCCTCAAACAAACAATTCAGCAACATACCTCCACGATCTTTCCAATACAATGCATTATTCATAATACAAGATTTAGCAGCCCTTAATTTCAGAGTTTTACTTTTGTTTCTATCCATCCCGAGTGGTGGTGAAAGGTGCCAGAGCACATATACAACATCTAAATACCAAGGAGAATGAAGAAAAATTTCAGATACTTGAACAAGTTAGTTGTCTTCATCTTCTTCAGACATAGCAGCAATCAATTTTATGTCCAAGACATGCAAATTAGATTTCGCCATCAGTTTTGCTAGACCCTGCCCCTTGATGAGCTTTGTTGGCTTTATCTCCAAGTCATATTCTAACAAAGCTGCGATCCATTTGCCTCGTCTCCCTTCCGGATCTATCTATACCAAAACATCTTTGACGACTACGTTAGGGACATAAGAAGGAATATGAGAGTGTAGAATATATACCTGGAAATATTTCAAATCTTTCACTAAGGCAAGAGCTTGCTTCTCAATAATGTTATACTTTAAGGCTACATCTCTTATTGTCCTGCTGAAAAAGGCAATTGGCTTCTCAAGTTGGTCTCTTTTCTGCATTAAGACCACTGCTATAGTATGCTATGAAGCGAATGAAAATAAAATGAAATCTTGGGAATAATCTGGGCTAATTAAAATCGGTGCTAAAGAAAGATCCAACTTTACCAAATTGAAAGACTTGATAGCTTCTTCGGTCCATTTTACCACACTATCTTTCTTTAACATGTTTGTGATTTCCCTCAAATGTTCAGCTAGATTTGGCACAAAACAGTGTATGAAGTTCATCTTACCATTGAATGCTTGGATCTCCTTTTTACTACGTGGAAAATCAATTTTCTGAATGGCTTCCACTTGAGCAGGATCGATATGGATGCCATCCTTGGATATGATGTGACTGAGAAGCTTCCCTTCATCCATGGCAAACAAGGTCTTTTTGGGATTAAGAGATATGCCATACTTTCTACACCGTTGAAAAAAAATCTTCAAATGGTAAAGACTCTCCTCATCTGAATTGGAAAAAACTGTCAAATCATCAAGATAAACTACTAAACGCACATCTTTCTCATTTACAAATGCGATATCCATAGCCCGCTGAAAAGTTGTACCAGCATTCTTTAATCTGAATGGCATCTTGGCATAATTAAAAGTCCCCCATGGAGTAGTTAATGCTATTTTGTCCCTGTCATCCTCATGGACCAAAATTTGATTATAGCCAGAATACCCATCAAGCAGTGACATACGAGATACCCCAACCACTCTTTGGAGTATGTGGTCCATTTTTGGCAATGGATAATTATCTTTCAAAGACACCTTATTCAGATTTCTAAAATCAATACATAATCTAATCTCACTTGTCTTCTTCTACATGGGCACCAAATTTGAAATCCATTCTAAAAATCTTATTGGAACGGTTTTACCAGCCTTGTGTAGTCGATTCACTTCTTTCTTGATTGATGGCAGCAACTTTGGATTTATTCTTCTTAACTTTTGTTGAAATGGATTTTGGTTTGGGTTGATTAGAATGATGTGCTGAATTATACTTTTATTATACTCCTTCAAATCTATATAGCCCCATGCAAATACATCAGTAAATGAAGACAATAAACTAATGTACTTTGCCTTTACCTGAGGAGGCAATGTTTTTGACAACTTCACCAACTTTGGATTTTCTGTTGTTCTGATATTCACATCTTCAACTTCCTTTTCGGCCGACATTAAGCTTGGCTTGTGGGCTACATCATCTTGGTCAAATAATTCCTCTAAAGGTATAAGGCCTTTAGGGATGACATTATCCTTTAGCTGCAAAACTTCCATATGATTTACTTTTAAGCCTAGTTCACCATTATCTTGCTCGCCATCTGTAGAAGTGTCTTGATATTTTCCTTCATTTTGCAGAATTTCTTCAATTTCTTTGTCATCCTAAAACACCTGCCAATATATTTGATTATCTAGGATAGCTGGGCGATGCTTCACATGAATTTCAAACTTATTGTTTGAATTCATCAGAATCTTTAAGTTACTTGCAACTATAGCAAGGGAATCTGCAATAACATTTTGTACATGAGCAACACATATCAAAGTATAATTTGGAAACAACCTCAAAATATCTAAAACTGCATTATGATAAGCCCTCATTCAAGGATGTTTTTCTTGGTATTTACCCTTGACTTGTTTGATCACTAATTCAGAGTCACCATAAATTGAAATTCTCTTTGCATTCAACTTCTTAAGGATCTTAGAGCCGGCAAGTAGTGCCTCATATTCGGCTTCATTATTGGAAAAATCAAAAGCCAACTTATATGAACAAACTCTTACATTACTCGGGACTTTATTTGGTGAGAAAATACGGTTGTGTATCCAAATACCAATTCCGCCACCTTCCCTACCTACTGCTCCATCAAATTCCATACTCCACAAACAGGCTTCTTCCTCCAAGTGTTGGAATTCTCCTTGCTCTTCTACCTTTGGCTGTCGTCCATCAATTTGTTGCTGCCGATGGAATGTTGACTGTTCAGTAGTACTTTCAAGCCTTTGTCTCTCTTGATTAAGTACATCTCTGAAATTTTTTGTTATCTCTGGTATATCTTCAACTTCAACTAATTGACTATTTACATCATTGAAACCACTGTCAGAATAAAGAACAAAAGATTCTAAATCTATATGTACATAATTAATTAGATGATTCAAAGGTTTCTCCTTGCTTGTAATCATATATTTAATATTTTTCTCCCTATATAATTTCCTCAACTGACCAAAGACAGGAATAGTGGCATCGGAGAAATCTAACTGCAATGTCCCTTTGAGTTTTACACCCCCTGATCTAGATAAAAGCATGCCAAATCTAGGGGGAATGTTGGCCACAACTACATCCATAAGAACATTCTTCACCGGGACCTGATCTAAAGTTACAACCAAATCTTTAATGAGACCAATACATCCTACTCTACCAGAATCAAAGGAATAAAGATCATGGTACTTGCGAGTGATGTCCAAACCCATTTTTTCCATAATTGCCTTTGGCATCAGATTGTGAGACACTCCTGAATCAAACATGGCATTGAGAAAAACATAATCATGCAATTTAAGGCTAATGTAAAAAGGAGCTACATCACTATCCTAAGATTAGCCTTCTAATGCCGGACCAAAGATAAGTTCAGGTTGGTCATCTTCCACATTAACCATATCAGACAAAGGATCTATATTCAAAATCTTTGCCATTTGACCTTTATAGCTACTATTCTTCATTAATTCAGTCAAAGGTATTGACACTTTTAACTTAGCAATTTCATTTTCTAAGCTAAAGGCTGTAGTTTTCTCTACCTCTTTGACTGTAGCATCCTTCTTCTTGGTCTTCTCCTTTGTTGCACTTGGCTGATTTGACTTTTCATTTGTTGATTGTACTTTTCTGGAAGTAGGATTCGTTGGTTCCTTTCCCTTTTTCTGCACATTTGGAGAAACATTCTTTGATGGTGTTGCTTCCTTCCGCTTTTGAATTGGATTGATCGGTACACCCCTACTCCTGAGTGAGTATTGTCTTTAATGCGTTGTCAATGCATTCATGTATCCCCTCTGATATTCATCTGATTCCTCTTCTAGGACTGTTTCATTTGCCAATATAAAATCTTCATCTTTTCATATAGCTAGGCTTTCTGAATACTCCTCATCTTCAGTGATATAAATTGGCAGATCATTTGGTGTAAAAAAGTGATTCTCCTCTCCTATTGGAGCCTAATCATCCTCTGATTCAGTGCCATGGACATAGTTCTCCTGTAATGGTGTTTTGACCTACTGTTGAGCTAATGGATCTTGAGCTCTTTTTCCTGTTGCTTAATTTGGATTTCTGACCTATGTCTCGGGCTTATCTGCAATTGCTAATATATCAAACATCTTCTCAAGCTTACAAAGCACTTGATCTGAGGAGGAAGCTTCTTCCTTTATGGTCACCTTTTTCTCGGTCTTTGTCCTAGCTCTCTTAGCTAACAGATTTGCTTCCACACTCACTGCAATTTTTTACATATCCTCCAATGCAGTCGGGTCTCTTTCTCTCAATTGATATGCCATGTCCAGATCAAATCCATCAGGAAATTATATAAAAACCAGCCCCAATGGTGGCTTGATATCAGTTGGAATGACATTATAAATAGTATTGAATCTAACACAATAATCTTGGACACTTTCACCAACATTTCTCTTTATATTTTCATACTCGGAAAGGATTTGAAGCATATTTTTCTTTACCTCCCAACGATCCAGAAATTGTCTATGAAGAACCTCCAGTGAATTGATTGTTCCAACAGGCCATGCTCTGAACCACTTCCGCACTTCGCCTCCAAAAGTTTGCACAAATAATCTCATAGTTACGTTCTCTGCATCTATCTCATGAAGATCAAAGAAATCACTCATCTTATCAACATGTTGTTGTGCTATGATACCTTGGGAAGCATCAAACAATGGGATCTTACTTTGGTAATTAGCAGGCATGGCATCCAAGTTTTGTAGAAGAACAAGAGGTGCATATCTAGCAACCATTATTCGAGGTGGATGTGAAACTGGCTAGGGGATGTAGGAGGAGTTGGAACAACGATAGCAGCTGATGTGACGGGTGTATGAGGTGTTGAAGGAGGTGAAGAAATTCTTGATGTTTGATGTTTGGGGTGAAGGAACTATAGATATCTGATCATATATGGTGGGCTGCATGGGAATGGTGGGAATAAAAGGAGGCTCTGTGTGAATTTTTGAGACAAACACAACGATAGATGAACCAACAGTAGCAGATGCAGATTCTAAGAACTCGGGAATATTGGTAGCCACAATTGAATTTTGAAGATTCAAAATATAAGCATCAATTGATCGATTTTCCCTTTCAGTTTCAAGATATTTAACAAACTCCGAATTTAGAACAGTAGTACCAACTGCACTTTCAGACTTAGTTTCAAACAATGATAGCTCAAAATTTTCATCAAATGGGAGATCTTCAAGATATTCAAAAACAACCAAGCATGAACAAGATCTAAACATAGGTATCACAGAACTTTCTTGACAGAGAATTCTTGGAATAAGATTTCGGTTTTCATACATGGGAGGAGGATCAGGATCAGGATTGGCCCTGGTGTATCTTTTGGAAGCCAGTGTGTTAAATTATTCCCAAAAATCAAATTGACATTACAATCTTATCAGCCTACTGAATTTTAAACTCATTATCTAAAAGTCTAGAATCGTTTAATATACTGGGGGAAGTTGCAAGTCAGATGTTCAGTTCATATACTAAACTGGAGATTGATTGAAGCAAGATTCATCTACCTATGAACTCACAAAGAAAGTGCAGTTCGAAGGCTACCTAGCTAACTTCAGGCTCCATCTGTAGTTCATAAAGCAAACAAAATTAATGAAAAAACAAAATTTCTTCCCCAGTATGGTCGCCAATATGTTAGTGCCTAAATCTACCTTAGGCTGAGAAAGGCAGGTTTAGGGTAACATCAAACCATGCTTAACCTGGTATCTAGCCCTACCAGGTCAGGAGAGGGCTCTCTCCTTGTCAATCTCAATGAAAATATATCAAGGAAGGCTTGAGATGACTGATATGAAAACTAATTTAGGCTAGGTATGCTTGCTCAGAGGAATTTGTTTGATTTTAATGGTTGGTTGCTGGATCATATGGGAAGGTAGCTTTGGCTCTGGAAAATGAACACAAATTTGCAGAGGTTTCTATGGGGAGAGGTAGGCAAGTGTTTTATCACTCTAAAATGAGTGTAATGGTGAGTTTAAATACTGGTGAGGAGTTGGAGAGGGCATGAAAAGTTCATGAGTGATATGAAAATGGGGCACTAAAGGCTTCTTGTCAACTTACAAGAACCTCTCCCACTTCCAAAGCTTAAATATTCCCAAATCTTATGATTAACCAATTGCGGAATTAATAATGCTTGAAATAGGTGTATGTTGGTGTTTGTTTTTAACTATTAATGTGCTTTAAGTTCACTTGTTGATGCTAATATAAAATACATATAACAGTAAATACAATGCAGCAAATAAGCAATCACATGAGACAACAATATAATTAGGAGTTCACCCAAACCTCTTGGGCTACGTCTCCGTGAGCTCTAATCAACTCGATTAGACTCTTTGGGATTATGAATCAATTATTTTACAAGTTCCACACTCAACTCCAATAGGTTACGATTGAACCATTGGGCTTAGAATACCATTTTTATCCCTAGCTGTTTGGCTCTCTAGCTCTTGGCTCTTGGCTCTCGTTCTCACCTTTGGCTTTGGTTCTCGCTCGCACTCTAGCTCTTGGCTCTGGCTCTGGCACTAGCTCTGGCTTTGGCTCTCGACTCTCACTCTCGGCTCTGGCTTTTGGCTCTCGCTCTCAGCTCTGGCTTTGGCTTTCGCTCTGGCTCTAGCTCTTGGCTCTGGCTCTAGCTCTGGCTCTCGGTTCTCGCTCTGGGCTTTGGCTTTCGGCTCTCACTCTCGGCTTTGGCTTTGGCTCTCATTCTGGCTCTAACTCTTGGCTCTGGCTCTAGCTTTGGCTTTGGCTCTCGGATCTGGCTCTGGCTCTAGCTCTAGCTCTCGGCTCTTGCTCTCAGCTCTGGCTTTCAACTCTTGCTCTCGACTCTGGATTTGGCTCTCACTTTGGCTCTAGCTCTTGGCTCTAGCTCTGGCTCTGGCTCTGGCTCTAGCTCTTGGCTCTGGCTTTGGCTCTGGCTCTAGGTCTTGGATCTGGCTCCCACGAGCTTCTCTCGGCCTCTACGTACCTCTGTAGTTTGCTCGAATTCCAAGAAACTCTCGACAACCTTCCAACGACCTTCAGCAGCTGTGCTCTTTGGTTCACTTGACCTCCAAGTGACTCCAAAACTCTTCGCACTCTCTCTGCCATCTTTTGAAATTGTGCGCTCTGTGTATTTTTAACATGTTGGTTACAGTCCTCCATCATGGAAAACCTGACTGTTCACCACAAGAATCTGTTTATAATGGAAAGGAACCATCGCCGTGGGGAAACCTGATCGTTTTTCCTTCCTCTAGCCGTGACAGCCAAATAACGGAAATACACAGAAAACACCTCATGGAGTGTTTAATTGGACTTCAAATATTATTCAATCACCTCTATAAACCCATCGGGTCTGGCCCTTATTGGTATATCACTATCGCAAGTTGCATGGTGCATGTAATAGCCCTTTGTAACAGGGATTCGTCGATCGTTCAATCTCTGATCACCCCGATCGAATCCTGACCGTTGATTTGCGCACCAGATCCAACGGTCCACGCACAATCGCACATCGACCCATTGCTTTATCGCATGTTGCACTGGCCCAGGGGTATTCCCTTTGGTTATTTCGATCACCGATCCACCGATCGCCGATATCGTACCTCGCGTATTGCATCGGTGGGGTCTATGCCTCTGCTCCTCCGATCGTCGATCGCCCCGATTGCCGATTCAATTGCTTATCGCTCTGCATGGGGTCCCGAAATCGGGTGTAACCTACCTCCGACCTGATATATCAAGTATCACTAATCGGGGGTCCTTCTGCCCTTGCGTTAAGTCCTTCCCTTGGATTTTTCTAATGCAATTTCTTCAATGAGCCTTTTAGGCCATTTTCAAAGAATTTGCCTCCTTTTTCAAAGGACAAAGGAAATCTTCTTTCTGCGATAACTTCATCATCCAAAGTCTATTTTAGCCCATTCAAGTTGCAGTAGATTCAAAATGAGAATATCTATGCAATGAGACTATTTCCAAGAGTATCCTTGGACTTTCATTTTCCTCTGTGAGGAACACTTTAGACTTAGAAGTCTATCTTAGATCCATTTTGGATCACACCTTTCCACTAAAAGAACTTTTGATCTCCAAAAGACTGACATACTGATCTGAGCAGTAAATGAGAGTACCTCACCCTCTTCTTTCAACCTCCATACACTTCACTTGCATAGTGCCTCTGAACCAAAGCCTTTGACCACTTTCCTTCCTGGATGTGCTAGTGCGCTTGGGAAAAACTGTTTTCCACCTTGACTTCATGAAAAACTCTTGCTGAGAAGGTTACAGAAGCTAGTTTTAACTTCTCTTCGTTGATCATTGACCCAAGGTGGCTCAAACAAATGTGAAGTTACATCTACTTCACAAAATTTTCATTTGTACCTGTTTGACATAATGTTCAAATACAAGGAAATCATCAACATCCCTGTGTTCATGCACAACATTCTCATGCATGCATTTCATCCTTCAACTTTTGCTTAAGCACATTGTACTTTCAAAGCTGAAATGAATATAATGTTGCAGAAATACAATGAGTCTCCTACTCAACTTTTCCATTCACCTTCTTTATAAAATCCTGCAACTTGCATTCCATTAACAAAGAAATTCAAATTGATGCAACTTGATATAATGCATCTTCAAAAGACATGCAACCTTAATTGGATAAGAACTCTAACCATTTCTTACCAATCCATTTCAAAGGTCCTTCCTTTGTCTGCACATTAGCATCAACATGTGAATCATCATGAGCACATCATCTAGGGAATCTTCCTTTCCATTTCTGCCATTTTCTCTTTCCACCTTCTTCAAGTTTTGTGGAAGCATGGTTGGATTCAAGGTCCAATGTTTTGCAGCAATATGTCCTTACTTATGGCAGTAAGTGCAACAAATGTGCATCTTCTTGACAGCATGATTTGCCTTGTCCAATGGACCTTTGGCTTCTTGCTTCCTTTCCTTCAAAAGTTTCTTGTATGTGGCCATTCTCTTCCAACATCTAGAAACAATATGGTTATCCAAACCACAAAAGGAGCATGCAATTCTTTTCCCATACTTATATGGAAATTTACCATGCTGAATAGAATCAAAAGGAATATGGTTAGAACCAGATTTATACCTTCCTCTTTCACCTTTATTGCCTTCAAGAGGAGGTGAATTGAATGAAGAAGTATCTCCCTTTGGAACACAATCAACCTCTTCAATGGTTTCAGAGTTTCCACAACTCTCTGGTTCAAGTGCATGCTTATGAATACTTGCATCCTGCAAATGATGTTTCAAGCTATTGCATTCTCCACGAATTTGAGGTAGAAGACCTGGAATGAAAATCCTTCTTGGAACTGCTTCAATGGCCTTCATGACGGCATTGGAACTTTCTCCATAAGATTGTCCATGGCCAAGACCCAAATACTTAGGCCTTCCCTCCATGATTATTGGCTCAATAATACCCTGTGCATGTTTACCCAATCATTTTCCTTCATAGCCCATCTTAGACATTAACTTGGAACCTATGCCTCTGGTATGTTTTTCAAAAGAACCAATATAAGCATTCTTAGAAGAATTTGAAGGCAAACATGAATTATTTACCTCTTCTTCAAGCTGATACTTGAATAAGGCTTCTTTTGCAACAAAGAGCTATCTCCAACTCATGCATCCTTTCTAGGTTCATATTTGCAATATGAAGTTTCCTCTCCATTTCGTGGAATTTGTCACAAAGCAACTGCTTCTCTTCCTCCACGGAATTCAACTTCTCTCTAAGTATGCTGCTTTTCCTTCCATCCTCGTACATTTATCTCACCATATCCAGCATGGTGGACAAGTCTTGCTTCATGTATTCATCGAGGACTTTTTTGAAGAAAGAAGAATTTGAGGACTCACTTGTAGAAGTTGTCATTATTGAATGAACAAAAGAACTGCAAACAATATAAACAAATAGCTTATTCAAGCAACCTTTTGCAACAAACCTCTTGTGCTTCAAGGATTTCCTTGAGGTCCTTTGGGATAAGAAGAATTCCCTCAGCCCTTCTTGCTTTTTGTCCTCTCCTGGACTGAGCTATCAATAGCTGTCCCTTCACCTCTGCAAACTCAAACAATAGCCAGTCTATAAACAAGCATACAATCAACCTCTGACTGTTTAAACACCTTTCAAACAAGCAATCTTTCCTCTGTCAATCAAGCATTCTGATCTGATACCACTTGCTCTGGTATAACCAGTTCTGATATAACCTTATTTGAAGGTGGGGTTAATCAAACTTGCTTTGATACCACCTGATAAGAAAATGGGGCACTAAAGGATTCTTTTCAACTTACAAGAACCTCTCCCACTTCCAAAGCTTAAATATTCCCAAATCTTATGATTAACCAATTGAGGAATTAATAATGCTTGAAATAGGTGTATGTTGGTGTTTGTTTTTAATTGTTAATTTGCTTTAAGTTCACTTGCTCATGCTGATATAAAATACATATAACAGTAAATACAATGCAGCAAATAAGAAATCACATGAGACAACAATATAATTAGGAGTTCACCCAAACCTTTTGGGCTACGTCTTCGTGAGCTCTAATCAACTCAATTAGACTCTTTGGGATTATGACTAAATTCTTTTACAAGTTCCACACTCAACTCCAATAGGTTACGACTGAACCATTGGGCTTATAATACCATTTTTATCCCCGACCATTTGGCTCTCTGGCTCTCAGCTCTCGGCTTTGGCTCTCGGCTCTAACTTTAGCTCTGGCTCTAGCTCTAGCTCTTGGCTCTGGCTCTGGCTCTAGCTCTCAGCTCTAGCCTTTGGCTCTCGCTCTCAGCTCTGGTTTTCGCTCTCGCTCTGGCTTTAGCTCTTGGCTCTGGCTCTAGCTCTAGCTCTGGCTCTCGGCTCTCGCTCTCAACTCTAGCCTTCGGCTCTCACTCTTGGCTTTGGCTTTGGCTCTCACTCTGGCTCTAGCTCTTGGCTTTGGCTCTAGCTCTGGCTCTTGGCTCTCGCTCTTGGCTCTAGCTTTCCACTCACTCTCTCAGCTCTGTATTTGTCTCTCAGCTCTCGCTCTTTGGCTCTCGGCTCTTGGCTTTGGCTCTTAGCTCTTGCTCTTTGGCTCTCAGCTTTGGATCTTAGCTCTCGGCTCTCACTCTCTGGCTCTCGACTCTCGGCTTTGGCTCTCAGCTCTGGCTTTGGCTCTGGCTCTGGCTCTAGCTCTTGGCTCTGGCTTTGTCTCTCACTCTCAGCTCTTTCTCTCGGCTCTTGCTCTCGGCTCTCGCTCTCGGCTCTGGCTTTGGTTTTGGCTCTGGCTCTAGCTCTTGGCTATGGCTTTGGATCTGGCTCTCGGCTCTCCTTCTTGGCTCTAGCTTTCGGCTCTTGCTCTCGGCTCTGGCTTTGGCTCTGGCTCTGGCTCTAGCTCTTGGCTCTGGCTTTGGCTCTAGCTCTAGCTCTTAGCTCTCGCTCTCGGCTCTGGCTTTCGGCTCTGGCTTTCGGCTTTGGCTTTGGCTCTCGCTCTGGCTCTAGCTCTTGGCTTCGGCTCTAACTCTAGCTCTTGGCTTTGGCTTTGGATCTGGCTCTAGCTCTTGGCTCTGGCTCCCATGAGCTTCTCTCGGCCTCTACATGCCTCTGTAGTTCGCTTGACTTCTAAGTGACTCTCGGAAACCTTCTAGCGACCTTCAGTAGTTGTGCTCTCTGGTTCAATTGACCTTCAAGTGACTCCAAAACTCTCTGCACTCTCTCAGCCATCTTCTACAATTGTGCACTCTATGTATTTGTAACACGTCAGTTACAGTCCTCCATCATGGAAAACCTGACTATTCACCACAAGAATCCATTTACAATGGAAAGGAATCATCGACGTGGGGAAACACGATCCTTTTTCCTTCCTCTAGCCGTGATAGCCAAATAATAGAAATACACAGGAAAATGCCTCATGGAGCATTTAATCAGACTTCAAGTATTATTGAATCGCCTCTATAAACCCATTGGGTCTAGTCCTTATCGGTATATTGCTATCGCAAGTCGGTATATCTCCGATCACCCCGATCGAATCCTGAATATTGATTTGCGCACCCGATCCAATGGTCCACGCGTAGTCGCACATCAACCCATTGCTTTATCGCATGTCACAATGGCTCAGGGGTATTCCATTTGGTTATGTCGATCGCTGATCCACCGATCGCCGATATCACACCTCGCGTATCGCATCGGCGGGGTTTATGCCTCTGCTCCTCCGATTGTCTATCACCCCGATCGCCGATTCAATCACATATCACTCTGCCTGGGGTCTTGATATATGGTGCAGCCTACCTCCAACCTGATATATCAGAGATCGCTAATCGGGGGTCCTTCCAACCTTGCGATAAGTCCTTCCCTTGGATTTTTCCAATGCGATTTCTTCAATGAGCATTTTAGGCCATTTTCAAAGAATTTGCCTCCTTTTTCAAAGGACAAAGGCAATCTTCTTTCTGCAATAACTTCATCACCTAATGTCCATTTTAGCCCATTCAAGTTGTAGTAGATTCAAAATGAGAAGATCTATGCAATGGGACTATTTCCAAGAGTATCCTTGCACTTTCATTTTCCTCTATGAGGAACACTTTCGACTTAGAAGTCTATCTTAGATCCATTTTGGATCAATGAGTCCTCTTCAAATAGCAAAAAACATTTAAAACTAAAGAACCCCAAGGCAAAGCACTGAAACACCAATGGATTCCACCTTTTAAACTTGATTCATTTATTTATGTAGAAAGAGAGAGATGATGGAACATATAAACATAAGATAAATTGAATAACAGAGAAGAAAACAATGCTAATTCACATTACTACAACAATTCCACAAAATGTTGCAAAACCCTGGTTTATTTCCTTGCCAAACTGTAGAAGTGATGTACAAAGTAGCTTAATGTATCCACAAGAGTCTAACCTTGACAAATGACTAAGAAAGTACCACATATAGGAAAAAAACCATCCATGCTATCCTTTAGGGGTCGAATCCATGAGTCCAGGAGCTGTTTCAAGAATATCTAAACTAGGAATTGAAAAATAGGCAGTGGAACAACTTGCCTCTAAAACTTTGGAAACTGATTCATTCAGTTCAAAACCACCTATACATGATGTATCTACCTCCTTGAGTCAATTTTCATCATTTTTTACGTCAAAATACATCAATTTGCATCATGAGTTTGACCATGAGAGAGAAAAAGTCAAACTAAGAAAAAACTAGGCGAAAATTGTGAGTTTTGAGCAAAATTGAGCAAATTGTGCCTGATGTGCAACACCTTTTCCCAGCTAGATTTGGAGGCCTTCCCTTTCACCAAATTTACTTCAAGTTGGCTTTTTTGAAATCTATGTTTATCTACTTTCTAAGACAAGTGGAATTTTTGAATTTGGTGTCCATTTTCCCCTCCACAAGTCAGTTCTCCCAACACTGCTTCCTGTGGGTCCAAAAAGTGGTAGAAAGGGTAGTTTTGAGGTGTTTTTTGCCCTTTAGGTGACCCAAATCTCCTCCAAAATTCATGAAATTTTCTGGGTTTTCATATTTTTTCATGAAAAATCCAAAAATGTAAGCCATTCCTCAAATTTCCTTACCAGCTCAATGCGCAGCACCAGTGGTGCTGCACATTAGAGGAAAATTTCTATGTATTGCGATTAAAAATTTGAAAATGACAAAAAAATCTCCAAACTTCTTCAAAATTGGTAAGATGTAAGGTCATTAATTACTTTCCTGGACCAAGGAAGCTTCAACCAAGATTCTAAGTTTATTTTTCTCCTATTTGGCCTTTAATTCTCTCCTTAGCTTGGCTTTTAGGCTTCTTATTCTTGTCTTACAAATTTTGTTCTGTGTCAAATAGTGATAGGCCATGTGTCGTAACATGTTCTTCTCCTTATTAGCCTTGTAAAGAAGCTTCTCAAGGTGGACATTCACTCTTTCTAACCATGATTCTCGATCAGCCTTTATTTCTTGTTCTAGTGAAATCAGCTTGATTTTCTTCCTTTTTGCTATTTGTTGGTTTTCCCTGATGGTTTGTAGCTCCATGATTGTTTATTTATCCTCAAATTGCTTGTTTTGTTGCTCAAGGTAATTAATGATCTATTTATCCCTCTCAAGGGCAAGTGATAGGCTTTGGATCTCAGTTTCTTTCTCATTGATGATCTCATCCTTGGGACTTGAGCTTTGGGAGCCCAAATTAGTGTCCTCTTCATCAATCATAATGAAATCCCTATCCTGGCCTTCAGAAGGGCCTTCATCCTACAATGGTTTCTTTCCTCTATCCTATACCTGCTCTGCTGAAGAAGAAGGCAAAGCCCCTTTCACCCCGAGTGAAGATAACATTTACCTATTGTCCAGTCAAGAGAACATGACCCCTTCCACCGCTGGTGGAGATAATACTCATTTTGCAGCTACAAAAAGTCTTCTTGTACCCTTTTCATAAGTGATAAACATAGGAATGTGAGCCTCTTCAGTTTTGCTTTCATGCTCTTGTTGTTGCTCGGAAGGTCCAACTTCCTCTTAAGGTTCTATAAACATTTGAGGTCCCTTGAAAATATCAAGGGCAATGAAGGTTTCCCATGGCACTCCCAACTGAGTTAACTAATGCAAAATAATAATTTGATGATAGTAAAATGATATATGCTATTGAGCGGATGTGGGTAGGGTTTCCTCTTTGCAATTACAATCATCCTCTCTATGTTTTTGCAAATGAAGTATGGTATGCTCATCATTCTAACCCTAGTAAAATGCATAAGAAACCTGATATGATAAGCATAGAGTCTAGAGAACCTTCCCTCACATTTGAAGTATTTAATGATGTGTTTCATTAGTGGCACATACTGGTCCTCCAAAAACTTGAAAGGAAACACCCTACCCAATTAACTATGATATTTGGCTTTGAAGTAGGGTCCATAGTTCTGTTTGCTGATATTTTGTCTCTTGTTCCATCTGTCCACCACATCTGGCATCCTATTTTCTTCTACAATAATGGCTAGTGAAAGAATAAAGTTGATGCTAGCAAGTTGTACCATATTGTCCTCCATGTTGATGACAAATTGTCTAGCCAATTCATGATGATACTTAACCCTCTCAACTAGCTCAAAAAACTCAAAGCAAGATTGGTATCTGAAACAAGTGGTGTTAAGAGGGCAAGAAAGAAGTTTAGCAATACTAATAAGCTCCTCTCTGATTATCTTCCCACCCTTGTGAGGTCTCCTAGGTTGTACATTTCTATCTCCTGAACTGTCACTTTGTGTTTCTTCCTCATAGTTTGAGTCACTGTTTCTTGTCGTTGTGCTTATCTTAGGGAAAACGATGAAATGAAGGTATGATGAAAAATGGTGATAAAAGAGGACAATAGTGATGAGTATGAAGAGATTTTACTCTTGGGAGATGAAGTTGTGGAGTGAAGGGAATGGTTTTGTGAAATTAGGGTTTAGTGAAGGGTTTAGGGTTTGGTGAGGGAAATAATTGCTTTAGGGGAGTGGGGTGTGGGAAAATGAGATGAATGAAGAGTATTAGGGTAAATAAAGAGTGAAAATGGGTTTGATGAATTTTTTGTGAAGGTGGGATGAAAATTGCACATTTGGATGGCAAACAATTAAGAGAAACTAGGGTTTCATTTTTTGCATGCAAGATTTATGCAAAACACCAATGTAACTACAAATTCATTCTTAGGAGGATGAGTACTTACTTGTAGAGGGAAAATGTAGCAAATTTGAGGGTTATGGCATGACTTGGGATGATTTGGAGCAAATTGGACAGATGCGCAGCACGCTCCTGATGCGCAGTGCCAGTTCAAATTTACACTGCAGTTCTGCCTTTGATGCGTAGTGCCTGCTTGATGTGCAGTGCACTGCCTCTAATGCGTAGCGCTAGGCCAATTTGCCTTGAAAAACAGGGTTTTTCCTCTTTGACTCCCAAATCATGATATTTGTTCTCAAAGAGTAAATTTGCACAATGAAATGACCAAGAGGACTTTTTTCACTTTAAATATGAATGACTTTAATTTTTCACTCATCTCAAACCCACTTTTCTAATGTTATAGTCACTTTTGGTTTTGAACTCTATTTTTTCATTGAAATTGACTTTTCTTAATCATTTAACAAACTGATGCATTGATGTTTGTGTTTTTTCTTGCAGTGGCTGGAGTTGGAAAGGTGACCAAAGGCAACAATTCTGAACTTATTACATATAGGAAAATTAAAATTACATGAAATTTGTATACATAGAACATAAAAACTATGTTTTTCCTCAAAACAGGGTTTTGAGGAAAAAAATCACTTATGGAGTATATCATTATTGAAATTTTGATCTTGAGACCTTATTAGACCTCCTCATGTGCTTGCTATCCATTATTGAGCTTTTACATGACTATGGTGGCAAACCCTAGACCTATGAGACCTAAAACCCTAAAAATGGCTTTTGCAAATGTAATGACAAAAGATGACTGTAAATGGCCTGAACTTGTGAAAATAGGTCAGCAGGTAAATACCATGAGGGAAATTTTATAATGAAACACTACCATTAGTTGATCCATGACCTAATGGAATGCAGCTAATCGGATGGGACACCTAAAATGCATGCAAAACGAGAATTTTTATCACTGATGGAGGGATGAAGATATTCACACTAACATCTCGATCGTGCAGTCTGCGGATATTCAACATAGGTAGTTAATTTGGATCGTTGATCTTCACACTTGATCAATGGCCCTCGTCAAATTGCCCTAATTGTTGTCGCAATTCCTCAAGGTCACATTCTTTTAACACTTCGCTTTAGTTTTTCCCCGATTGATTAATCAATAGATTATTAATCTATCCACGATCAAATTAAGCCATATAACCTCTCTACTGCATTAAAAGGAATTAATTAATCAACCAATGATAATTAAGAACCTTCCACCAATCGCATCACCCCCGATGTCATTAACCTTCCCAATCTTCCATTACTACCCCATCGGGCCCCTCCATTAAAACCCAAACAAGTCCATTCCCTGACCACCATATGATCTAACACCTTCAGACCTAACGGCCCACACTCATATCGGGCAACCTCCAATGTCAAACTTTACCCACCCGATACTAGTGGTTTCACTATTCCCCCGCTGCTATGTGTCACCCAATGAATGGCATCAGGTGGACCTCTCCCAATACCACTACACCCTCATAAGCAGTGCAATAGAATCCACTTACTACCCCCACTTACCAACTTTGCTAAATGACAAAATGTCCCATCCATTAATTGGCGCCAACTGTCATTTTCATCATACCCACCAAAACATTGACTTTGCCAAATAAAAAAAAAAATACTCATTATTGTGTCCTACCAAGAAAAGAAACTTTTGTTCTCCATGCATACTCGAAGTACGTTCGAGCCATCACCCTACTTCCAATCTTCAACTTTCAAAAGTTGTTAAATTCCAGAGTGCCATTGTAGACCCGTGCACTCCATGCAAATAGTGCACCAAAGCCATTTGTCCCTTCATGTAACATTAACCAAGTATTTACCTACTTTACTGAGAAAACCCTATTTTCATGTTTAACCTAGACTGAATTTCTATGAAAATCAAGTAAATTAAGTGATAGTAACCTACTCGACATTATATCAACTCCTTGAAACAACCCCATTCTTCACAAATTCCTTGAAATTTCCTACCCTCATCCTTGAATCCACAAGAACCAAGGATGGATGTTCCAGTTTCTTTGGAAGCCATGCCCATTACCACTCCCCACAAAGATTTAGACCATCTTCCCCTGGCAGACAGGGATTTCCAAATAAAGGACCTCACCTTTTATGAATCCCCTTTGAAATTGCATTGCAGATATAGAGATAATTACTTAAACCATGTAGATAAGATAGGTCTCTGGGAGCCAAACCTGCCCAAATATCAATTCCCAAGTGTTCACGTCTTTCCTGAAATTATTCATTACTGCCATGCAAATTATGACCCCATTTTGAAAGTTGTAATGTCCTCAGACCAAAAAATCCTTTTCACCATTACAGTTGAGTCCATAAATGAGATGCTACAGTTGCAGCCTGGTCAACACCTCCCCCCCTGTCCATCCCCGATTTGCTTGTAAGGTTCACCAAACGGCCTAGTTCTAGATGTACACAAATCCTCTAGACCTTCATTTCTAAAGAAAAATACATGCCAAAGGATCCCTCTCCTTACATGTCAGCCTTATTTTCTGATCTACGAAGAGACATCACAACAATGCTATCATGCATTCTGGGTTCCACCACTAATGAGTATATAGATGAAACTATTTTTGCTGGTATGTCTATATTCACCCCTAGTCAACGTCCTGCAGTCAGGCTTGATTATGCCAAATTCATAGCAGATAAAATGCATGATCAATTTATGAGACTCGAAAATGAGAGAGTGTTCAAGTATTCATCTGTCCTGTATCATTTGTTTCTGTAATATCAAACTGATAGGTTTCCCTTCTATGTACAAAAACTTGATACAAGAGGGAATCCTAGGTCTGTAATTTTCCGGACTTCTCTTTTCCATGGGTATTTTGATTCTCCCTATTCATATATAGATTTTATTGACCAATTTGTTCATCCAGTGACTACAATGTTGATAGGCAATCCCCCTCCCAGAATCAGTGCAGATATTAAGATGGTTATTCAGCTATCAAAACAATACAAAGTTCGGGATTGGTATTTATGCCAAAACCATACCGAAATAAGGATTTATGGGTGTGAGCTGCCTCCATATAAATTACCTAGATATCTCTCCATTCGATTATTTGCCCTGGAGTACTACAGGCAAATGATTAATTCTAATGAAATTCAATTTGTCAAGACAAAGAAGAAGGCCCAGCTGAGGATAAAGGATCATCTAGGCCCGTTTATTTGCAATAACAGAGAAGCTAGAAAGGTGGCAGATGAAATCCTTGAGAGATTGAAATTAAAAAGAGTTTCATCTAGCCCTATGACCCTCACGGATTCATTTGTGACAGAAGGCAGAAACATAAGCTATCACCATATATCCACCATAGGATCCCAGGGATTGAACAATATGCTAACCAATCAGAATGGGTGGAAGGCACATTGATAGATCAAGATAGCACTCAAGTTGAAGTTGACAATGTAATGGAGGACATAGAAAGAAGATTTAATGAGGATTCATTTGTATAGGTGTTTGGATAAACTTCATCTAGGAAGTAGTCACAGGAACTTGGTACAAAACCATTAGAGAAACAAGGGACCTCAGAAAGATCAGAAGACTCAGAACAACAACAAGAATATGAGCAGCCAAAAATATCAGAGGAGCTGGCTCAACCTCAGCAAATCATGGGCCATCCTCCCGTGTTGAAAACTCCTCTCAATGAAGAAAGAAGTCTCAAAAGAGATAGAGAAGAGGTCACTCCTTCCAGTAGGCCTATTGATCAAAATCACTATTTCAAAGAAGAATATATTGAGGAGACCATAGGAAACACAATGTCTCAAAAGATGGATAGTTTGCAGACTATCCGAGCAGGGGGTACACTGTCCATATCCCACATACAAGAATTGGAAAGACAACAAAGCACAGAAGTATCTTCTTTCAGAGCTTTCTTTAAACCGAGCCTATACATTAAATGGAAATACAAAGAAATCAAAGGAAGGAATGAGAAATTAAAAGCTCAACCCTATGCTCATTACCTCAAAATGGCTCCAACTAATCAGACTAGGCTTATGCCAGCCTTTGACATAAAAGAAGGGAAAATGCAAATGAGTTTCCTGAAACCAATTGTACAGTAGCCAAAGTCAATGGCTAAATATTTGAAAATTGATTTTCAAGTTTTGGCCAGGGATATCCATCTAATTGACCAAATAGAACTACACAAGCAGATTTGTGAGATGGTCTACTCTAACTATAGTAAAGCCATCATAGCACACCAATTGCAAAATTCTTTGCACAACACAACATCACAGCTACAATTGGAAAAATCCTCCTCTCAAGCTAAAGACATCATAATAAAAACCTTAGAAGATTTGGTGATAGAGTTGGGACATGATCCCAAGGATGTCAAAGCAGCTGAACAATTGATCAGAAAGAAAAATGATGAAATAGCTGCGTTAAAGAAGTAGCTTAAGATCCCTACTCTCCAACATCCCAAAACTGCAGAGGTTATAGAGAAACAGAAGGAATAAGAACTTATGGACCTACTCCTTAAGTTAAATGAACAGCTAAAGGAAACTGAGAGGGAATTGGAAAATGAAATGTAGTCTAGGCAGAGTGATCTGGCCATAGCTCCTCCAACTGTCATACCCATAGTTTCTACAGCAGTACCCTCCACTCTGGTAGCATCTTTGGCACCAACACTTCCACCGGTAATAGCACTGCCAATAGCAGAAGCTATTTCAGCTACAGGTACATCAACCAATGCAAGGACAACAGCAGAAAAAATAGATGAAGTGATCAAAGCCATGGAACATATGAGTATCTAGGCTACTGAATTAAATAAGCTGAAAGAAAAAATATCAAGTATGGAAATAGATTATGAACTAGCAAAAATTCAAAACAAATAAGAAGAAAGGAAGAACAAAAGAATGGAGGAGAGAATCAGAGTCCTAGAAAAGGATTTAACACTAGAAAAGCCACTGGGAGATATGAGAAATATATTGTGGGCCAATATCATTGATTCCATCAATGATATTTGGCCTTCTATCCAGATAATTTTTGAACAGACAGAGCTAGTCAAGATAGCTATGGAAGCTATACAGAAAACCAACGAAGAATTAGGAGATAAGCCTGAAGAAGTAAATCAGTTGATTGACTTCTTGAATAACATGAACAAGTACCAATTGGATGCATTAGAAATTGAAGATAGAACAACCAACATTCTTGAAATTAAGAAAGTTCTTACTAAGAGGAACTTGATGCTCAACTTGGAGAAAAGGTGTCAAAGTATTCAAATAGATATAGATGACTTGATGTTGAAGTATGTCATCTTGAGAGAGAAAGGTCTTCCAAGCCCATTGGTCATAAATGACAAGTTGATGAAACATAATGACTACATCAAGAGATTAAACAAACAAGCCAGGAGCATAGCTAGCTCTTCAATAGTAAAAGCACTACCTACAGGAAAGGTACTTTATGATGGCTTGGAAAACCTCTTTTACATAGAACATGAAGTGAAACACCTTTTCACTAACAAGCCCAATTTTGTTAAATATACAAAAGCTAATGAAGTGTACAAAAAAAATGATCAGAATGAAGATATTGAACGATGAATGGTGGACAAGTATGACCAATATACTATAAAGTTACTATAGTAAATCCATGGAGTAAAAATATTTACTGCGGTAAATACAGATAAAGAATATTAGCACAGGTAAAGATTATCAATAGGTAAAGATAAGAGTGAAAACCAGCACAAAATTACCAAGACAACTGCATGAGACAAATTCGAGCTCTAGCATCTAGCACATTCACAAAAAGAGGGACAACAAACAATTTGTTTTCCATCTGCCTCTACCTTCTTGGGGAAAATAACTTTTATTTCCTATAATGAATCTTGTATAGTTATGAGATATTTTGTAATATTTTTTGTATAAATACTTATGAAATTGAAGTAATTAGGGTGGATTAAAAAACATTTATGTAGACTTTTGTTTTGAGCTAAAGGAGTTATTGTAATCAAGGCTGGACTGGTTTACTAGATTGAATAAAGCTGAGGACATTTCACTCGATTCATGTGCACTATGGGAAACAAATAAGTATCATTTCTCTAAGTTTGAATATTGTTTTCCGTTATGTTATGAAATATCATATGTGTTTTCTTATAAATTCTTAAAAGAAAACAGGGAAAAATACTATCAGAATTAGCTTAAATGCTCTCTGTTTTAACTGTTTTCTCAGTTAATGTTTTATACGAAATTTCTTAAGTTTGGGAATTCTTAGTTGCTCCCTTGTTTCTGTGTTTCATTCCCTTTATTGGCCCTTGGTATAGGATTCTTAATTTCCCTTGCCTTTTTCCAATCCTCCCTTCTTTAGCTTGATCCCTACTAAGGATTCTTCATTACCCTTGGCCCTGGTTGGATTCTCCATCCATTGAAACCTTTAGATTTGTCCCTACTGTGCTATCTTGCCCTATGAATTCTTACCTCAATGATTAATCAAAACCTAATAAACCTTTCCTACTCGACTCCATAGCCTAATGGCCTGAATTGTGTGGTTTTCTTCCTTAGCCCAGCCTAGACTTAACATTGTGCAATCTAGAGGATCAAGGTTCATCCTTGATTACTTGAAATGCATAACTAAACAGTCACTAAGCCCCTCTCCTAGCTTGTTACCTGGTTCCATCTCATTCAATGGATCAATATGAACTATCTTAGACTTGGGTTTTTTTTATACTAATTTCATCTCATCATGAGTGAATTGTAGATGCAGATACCTTATCATGACATGACAATATGATGAAAAATGAGATGAAGAAGGGAAACATGTTGAAAGACATATTTGTAGCTAAGAATGCAAGTTGATCAACTGAGAGAAAGAAAAGGGACACCAGTTTGCAATCACAACCCAATGCTTGAGATCATTGACGATTCCTTATCACCAAGCCATGTGGACTTGGAAAGAAAATCATTCTCAAGTGGACACTCAACACACAATCGAAGTAGTGGCTTGAAATTACCACATCATCAACTAGTCCATGTCAGCAGTGTCATGTTATATCATGTCATGAGTTATCACATGCCTCACCATTATGGTGGATTATGTAATTCATGTTTCTAAATTGTATGGTAAAGTGAAAGTCCAAAGGACATGAATGGAATATGAACATTCATGTACAATTGAAAGGTCATAGGAAGTCAAACAATCATGAGGGTAGATGAATAGTCACAATGAAGGTGAAGCATAACCTCCTCATTTTTATATATACACCCTCATTGTAAGAGAAAATGAATTTTCACCTTGGCTCCTCCTGTATCACATTAGAGAGACAAACCAATTCTTTTGAGGAGCAAGGAGTGGTTCCAATGCTCCACTATTGGAGCTAGTGGTGTTAATTGTATACACGTATCTTGGAACTTGTAATTAATATAAGAAGCCTTATGGCTAGCATGTTATTGATGTATGGATTATGGATATTTGTAAGACTATTCTGTGAATGTTTGTAATTTGTGTTTTCTTTTAGTTGTAACAAAGTAGTTGAACTATTTCAATTATTTTGGTACTTATCATGTCGATAATGTGTTGTAATTCTCATTACCGTTGTCACATCCTCATGGACTATTCCTCTAGACAGTAGATAGCTATTCCTTGTTACATTGGTGGCAATCACAGTCGCATCTCTATGGACTACTCCACTTGATGTTGTACGGATTCTTCTTATTTATGTGTTTCTCTACTAGGGTGGTACTATTACCTCTCTCTTAGAGGCTCACTTCTAACCCCCCTTCACAGTAAAATAACTTTGACACACATATGACCGAACACTCATCAGCCACACCCCCTTGCTTTTCGAAGGTTCATTTACATTCTTCTCTTTTCTAACAATTAGAGCCAAGGCATATATTTAAGGAAAACGACATTTGTGCCATATTATGGATGGGGATCCTATCCCAAATGGTGTGAGGTCTAATTGGGACCACATATTGGGGAGACCCCTTGAATTTTTGCAGGTCCAGCACTGTCAACAAGAACCTATATCAATCCACTACCATCATGTAGAACGTGGATTGATCTTGTAGACAGATATCCAAATTAGTTGATTGATAACATCCACCTCTTCTCACTCCAATTAATAACTATAAGATCACCTAGATCCAGTTTGCAACTAGAATATATTAGATGTAGTGTTGTGGAGTATATCACTACGAGTTTAGGTATTACACAACTCGAGGGAAGGTGCGATATCTAGTGCTAAAGAAACAATTTCCACACTAACATATACCACTAGCAATGAGTTACACAACTCATCGAAGGTTGTACATTAGAGAAATTTTGAGGTCTAAAATGGGTCTCAAGAAAAAATGTACAACTAAAATCAAATCTATAAGAACCAATATGATGCAATATGACGATGTCAACCATGGGGGACGATTCACCATTTTTGGAGTAAAGAATTAAAATGATTAAAAAATGAGAAAAATAAAAAAAACTACTTTTTCAACTTGTATTTTCAAATAATCTCCTTATGATTTTACTCAAATTTCAAGTGGGAGAACTCGTTAATTCCTCATTCAAGGAGTTCCCATGTTGCATACTTCCAATGGACCCTACTACACAAAAAAATAGAAATACATGAAAAATGTTATTATAATAATGCTTTTTCATGTATTTCTCATTTTTCATGTAGCAGGTTCCATAAAAAGTAGGAAACATGGGTACTCATTGGATGAGGAATAAAATTCTACATCCAACGAGTACTCATTCTCAAAATTATAATAAAAGTACAGGAAGATAAGTTGAAAATACAAGTTGAAAAGTAGTTTTTTCTTTCTTCCCTCTAAAATTTGATGATGTAATCTGATCTTATTTTAGTATTTCCACTTTTAATTTATAATATTGCTTAGGAGGCCCATTTTAGACCTAAAAATTTATATAATGACATCTAGCAAATATGGGAAGTTGTCATATGCAGTACTTCTAATGAGTAGGCCCATAAATGAGTGGCTGGAAGGTTCAGTCAACTTGGTCAAAATTGGTACAATTTTGTGTTTGATCAAATTTGGAAGAGTCTTATAAGACTTGTAGAGGATGGTTGGGCATTTCAAAGTAAGATAAGGGACACTCAAAATGCCCTTATTTTTCACCAACATTTCAATGGGAATCTAGAAAATTTTTGGCTCTAACCATAGTTCCACCATAGTTCCACCATAGTCACGGTTTTGCTCATTATAGAACTATTCCTTCAGGATTTTTTTGCATTTTCATAATAGACCTAGAATGCTCAAACCTTTAAAAGCATAAAAGCAAATGGATCTATCAAAACTTTGACTGTGGTATTTTACTAGATTCTGGTATAGTTGACAAAATTGGGGTGGTTTGATTGCCAGTTATTAACATTGAGCTAAGTTTGAACTGAGGAACCTAGTCATGATATTGTCTTACGGGGTCCTGACCTAGGTTCAGAGTTAGCTACACCAACCAATAAAACCATACACTACTGGCACTTTCGGCAACAACCTGTATAGTGCAAGATGCAATCTCACCCGAAGTCGTATGGGGAGATGCAAGAACTAAGTTTTTGCATCTAGAGACTAGTGTGATGTCTTCCAGTGCCTCAGATTTGTCTTCGCGTAGGTTGATAAACTAATCCTAAATTTGTGTTCACACAGATATACTTAAGCCATTAGTAAACATAAGAGAAATCACCAGAGTCTTCATGAAAGTATTTAAACATACATTTCATACATTATTGAGACTTATTCAAGAGAATCGTGTAACATTCTATCATTATATCATAAAACAAATCATTCATCAGCAACATATAACATTAATAGAGATAAATAGAAACACTCAGGAATTCTTAAGAAAATTGTCTTTATTGGTCTTCAATTCAAGGTTACAAACTCAAACTACCCTGCGCACACAACTACAGAAGTCCGCGCACTCAGCTATATACTCTACCTAGGCCTCTGCACACTCTGCTATTGATCCTTTCTTTTTTTGTCTAAGAATAGGAAGCAAAGCCTTCCTGCCCTAACTCCTGTCCTATACTCTTCAATCAACTCAATTCCTTATCTTAGTCCCATCTGGTTCATCTTGTTCCTTCACTAAGACTCACTATTTATAGTCTTTTCATACAATTCTATCATCCATGGACCATGGGTGAGTCTCGAAATTGACTCAAAAATTTACATAAAATAAGGGGCTAAGCCCCTTTGACTCCTATTCACCTATGCACTTCACATCCACAAATCGTTGAGACTTTGCGTGTTTACAAAATTGTACCAAAATTTGGGTTATCTTTACCCCAAACTAACCCAAGGAACCCCATCCCAATAGGGCCCCAACAAAAATATCATGACTCACCCTCGAGTCACTCTACTGGCACCGCAATCTTACTGCCAAGATCCTCTAGCTCCACCTAGATTACTGCAACTTTAGGAATGCTCTGTGCCGCTGCTTGTTGAACCTCCTAGATCAATGTTTTAGTGGCTAGTCCTTCTACTGCCAGCCTTATCGTTTGTTGTGTCTGCTTCAGTCCTTTAAGATTATCTTGAATGACAGACATGACCTGATAAGCCTCCTCCAACCAAGGCTGCAACATGGCCTTTAGCAAAGCCTCCTACTTTTGTGCTTCCTCCACTTGTGCCAGTAGCTATTTTCCTTTGTGTAACTTGGCAAAGAATTGTGATGGAGCTAAGATATGAACTGTCACCCTGACCTCGTCATATTGGCACTGCATCTCCCTTACCTTTGTGTTCAACGTATGCAGGTTCATATCCTCCTACAGATTGGTCAATAGCTTGATAACCTACTCGAACAGTTCTGCATAGTCAGTTATTGTGGCATCCAAGGTAGCCATGCCTTCCTTTATTGTGATTTCGCACTACTCCCAGACCTCAAGTGGAGTCGTGGGCTGCAACTTCAACTACAACTCTGCAATCTTCATGTTGAACTCAAAAGTTACTTGTCCAACTTTTTCTCTGACCTCACACACAAAAACAGCTAACTTTCTGATTTTGGCTTCTAGTTGTGCATCCTCCTGGATGTGAAGCTCAGGCACTATCTTGCATACCTCTACTACTGTTGACTTCAGATGTGAACTATGCGCCTCAAGTGCCTAATTTTCCTTCATAGCTTGCGTATTTTCATTGAAAATTTGTTCATTGTTGACTTTGTACTAACTTATGAGGTTGAGGGCATGTTGCTCCCTAGTTCTCAATTCATTTGCCACCCCCTTATGTAGCGCATGGGGGGTTTCATTGGAGAGCACCACTATATTCACCCCTATGTCCTTGATTGTACTAAGTATAATACGATCCTCAGTGAACTCTACATGAATGGACCCATTTGGCAATGGTATATTTCTGAGATCCAAGGTCCTTACTGGCTCTATTGCTTGGCTTGTCCCACGTGTCAGGCTCGCTTGCTCTGAGCTCGCCTATCAAACACCCACATGTATTCTGCTTGTTTGGATTTGTAGCTCACGCAGATCCTTCTGGACACCCCCCATCATATGCATGTATTTCTACTCAAACTACTACAACACTTTTATCGTTGTATCCCTGACCTTATCATCGATCTCATTAAGATTGCATTCTATCAACACCATAGGATCAACCCATGTTTTATCAGACCTATGCTTTTTTCATGTTCCACCCTACTACTCCTTGCCATGTCTTTTCAAAATAAATGGGGTGCTCAACCCCTCATCACCTCCGTTGCCTTCTCCTAAAATCTCTTCTTCCTCTGTCTCCGGCAAAGGTGACTTATCACTCTTCTATGACTCACACTATTATTTTCTCACCTACTCCTCAACAACACGTTCTTTCTATATGCAACCCTTTTCTGTAGCTTCCTTCTTTTCTTTTTCTTCTAGGGTACGCGCAACTTTCTTAGTGGCCTCTTTTATTTTCTGTGCAGTAGAACTTTCCACACCTGTGCTTGTTCCAACATATAATTCTAGCGGGGCACACCACTCCGTAGGCCATGACACTACAATTTCCTACACGTCTGTTTCTAACACCAAATAGGGAAATTGGTGCCATTTCTGCTTTGGATCCTTCTGCGCTTGGATATAGACTCTGTGGAAGTCATCCATGAACATCGCGTAGGCTGAAAACTGCATGAACAAGGTTGGAGACAACCTCGGACACTAACTGATTATCATACAGAGATCCATTTCCACAAGAATCCAAAATATCTTTGTCTCTATAATCCATGTGACACCCTTTGTAGACCATAAGGAGGTGAATTGCGTTGCCTCTAACAATCCTTCCTCAAGCGGAGGAAATTGGCTCTCCTCTGGAAATCTCCATGCAATGAGCACAATTGATAGCAACAACCAAGCATAGTGGAATGACTTGTTTTCATCCTCAACTTCTCAGAAGTTCACTAGGAACTCGTGACAGAGGTACCTTGCCCAATTAAATTGTAGACCTTTCATACAATGCGCAATAAGGGAAACCACTAGCATCAAAAATTCATCTGCACGACATTTTCTCATATCCTTCCCTGCTAAAATTTGGGCAGTGAATTCAACTGCCTGGTCTACTATGGAAATAATGGAATACCCTTGCGACTTCTTGAGGAGGCCATAATCCTTATTCATCTTCTCTATAATATCTTACTCCCTAGTCTTCCCTCCAAACTCCTTAGCCAGGGTTCGTGCCTTTGCAAGGCAACCACATAATTCTATGAATTAGAATGTCATGATGGGGATGGCTCTCCTAACCATAAACATCCATCGTGCACCAGTGTGAGGAGCTTGCGCACACATATCCTATTAATGGGGGTTCAGTGATAATGTGGAACCCACAAGAGATTGAGGAACCCTGATTGCTCAACACCGTGGACCCATTCCTTCGTCTCCAATGTTGTAACACATGTTTCTTCATAATAGACCTTCCACATATATTTTGCCATCGCCAAATATGGAAACTTAGTGTGGTTTGCGAGGTCCTAATCCCCCATTTTTAACAATGGGATCCTTGAAAGCCGAGGGCCTTCAAAAGGGACTTGTTCAGGTAGGAGGGGCATGGATACTATATGCTTCTCGGTATCCAGGTCCTTCGTGAGCTTTGCTTTTCCCTTCTATGGAGGGATATGCTTAGGTAGCCTTGTCATGGGTTCCAATCCTTTAGCATCAATATCCTTTATTCCCTATAATTCTTCCGCCTCCAGGTCCACTACTCTCTTTGGCTGCTTATCTTTCTTCAAGTTTGCCTGTGTGTCAATATGCTTCCTTGGGGATGCGCGCACCGGCACCAGCTTCTTCTGACTTTCCTTCGTGGTCTATTTTGACTTGGCTGGTTGGGCTTTTTTGGTAGGTGTATGCTTTGGCCTAGTGACCTCAGCATCATAGGCACAATAGTTGGAGCTTCCATACTTACAACTTCCGGGGCGACTCTATTAGAGACAACGTTGCTAGCACTAATAGTTTTAGCAAGAATTGGTGCAAACATTTTCTTAATAATAAGCTTCTGGTTTATCTCAGGCAATTCGGTAAACACGAGGCTTGAAACTAAATCTTCCCTAATTGTTCATCTCATAGGCAACAAACAACAAAATTCGCCAACAATTCTTAGAGTTAAAAGTGTTTTCTGTTGGACCGGCATGCGTAATTTATAGGGGGTCTTGAATTCAAATATGACCATTCCCCCCAATTTCTAATAATAAATGTTTTTTTGGTGGTAGATCTTCAAATATTTTTGCCTTAATTTCCACCACCCTGCTCCACTTAACCATCCTCTGGCCATCAAGTCATGAACAATAATTCCAACATTCATTTTCCTGCTGTGCTATGCCGTACCTTCCCCCATGGTGCAACATCCTGAGTGCAACTTCATAGGATGCATCTTCATCATTTTCCATGCAGCCTACTTGCTACATTCTCCTCCAAGATGGGCAATATAGTTTATAGTCTCGTGCTCCCTTGCAACTGTCTAGAGCACTAAGACTATCCTATAGCCATATAGTCATTGTGCAGGATCCCCTCTATACAACTTCAACTTTCTCACATTCACTCTTCCCAGGAAGGGTTCCCCATTCAGCTTCACGAGCTAAACTGTGGCTCCATCTATAATTTCTTGGACAATATATGGCCCTAACCAATGCATCTGGAATTTACCTGGAAATTTGGTGAATTTACTATCATATAAGAGGACAAGATTTTTTACCTTGAATGTGCAAAGCTTGAACATGCCATGCTTTTTTGCATTCCTTATGTACTTTTTGATGGAATCCTGCCAAAAATCAATCTTCTTTGAGCTCCATCAGCTCCATGAGTCATTCCTCCAAGGCCTCGTGATCTACCATATCCATCATAGCTACTATGGGTAGACTCGGCACAATGTACTCCATTAGAATTATGGCTTCGACCCTATATACTAATCTGAATGGCGTTTTTCCTGTTAGCTTCTTACAAGTAGTCCTATAAGCCCATAGTATTGTTAGTACATGCACATCTCAGTCATTTTGCTGCAAGTTGCAGATCTTTGTCAGTACATTCTCCAAAATATTATTAAAGGCTTCAACGGTTCTGTTTGCCTGTGGGTGGTATGGTCTACTCTTCTGATGGTAGACCTGGAATTCCTTAGTTAATGCGTTGATTGTTTAGTTTAGAAAGTGTGTACCCCTGTCACTCATCAACACTTTCAAGCAGCCAAATCTAGTTAGGACATACTCAAACAAGAACATTGTTGTCATAGTCCCCATACAATCTTTAACCAGTTGTGTCTCCACTCGTCTAGTTATATATTTTGTAATGGTGATAGAATAGTGCGCACTCGTTTTCTTTTCGGGGGCTGGATTGGCCCAACAAAATCAATCGCCCACTTCTCAAAGGGCTACAAAGATACTTGAGGATGTAGTGGTAACTCACCTCTTTGTGATGGTCTACCATTTTTTTGACTTGCATCACATGCCTTACAATAGACCTTGGAATCCTTATGCAACGTTAGCCAACATAGAATTGCACGCAAAATCTTATGCATAGTTTCCTTGCTTGTATAATGGCCTCCCGCAGCTCCCCCATTAGCTTCAGTAAGAATTTTATCCCATTCAAAGTCCAACACATATCTTCACAATATTTCATCTGCAACTATCTTATACAAATGTCCCACAATAACTGAAAAATCGACCATGTGCACTACTAATTCCTTCTTCTGCTAGCGTGTATATCCTTCTCGTGCCATCCCCATAGTCAAGAAGTGAATAATGTTTGCAAAATAGTCGTCTTCTACATGCACCACAAAGAGTTGCACATCTGGAAGCCCTTCCTTCATATTATTAGGCTCCTCTCTTGTTTCAATCTATGATAGATGGTCAGGTCCCACATTTAACCTCCTTGGATTGAAAATGACTTCAAAGTCATAATCCTGAAATAATAGCAACCATCTCTAGATCTTCCGCCCCAACACAGGCTTGTTGACTAAGTATTTCAAGATAGAATGATCTGTGTACATCTTGAAATTTTCTCCTAACAGGTAATGCCTGAATTTTTGCAATGTGTACACCATGGCCAATCCTTTGTGCTCAGTCGTTGAATAATTTTTCTCGGCCTTCGATGGTCCATTTCTCCTTCACCAACCTGCATTAGCATTACACCCAACACAATGCAAGAGGCATCCACATGTGCATAAAACTCCTTTTTCCAAGGAGGGAATATCAAGATGAGTGCAGTGACCATCTTTTCTTTCAACAAATCTAAGTTGCACTGACATTCATCGTCCCAAAAAAATGTTTCATCCTTTTTTAGCAGTTTCTCCAAGGGTGCAGTAATTTGAGCATAAGCTTTGATAAATTTTCTATAGTATCTTGTTTGTTCCAATGGCGTGTGTAGCTACTTGATGTTCCTAGGGGCCTCCAAATTCAAAATTACCACAATCTTTGCAGGGTCCACCATCAATCATTTCTTGCACACAACATGCCCTAACAAGATCCCAAAAGGAACATAGAATATGCATTTTTTCAAATTCAGCATGCTCTAGTATCTACAAGATGTATCTAACATCAGGCACATACTTGTTAGATGGCGCTTCACTAATCCAAACATGGTCCAGTCATTAAAGTATAATTTCATAAACTTATGAATGAACTCCTTGAACATTTCTATGACTACGCGGGAAAATATCATAGGTGCATTCTTGAGTCCAAACGACATCATAGTGTATTGAAAACAACCCCACTATGTTTCAGAGGTCATTTTTCTCCTATTCATTGGCGCGATCCTAATCTGATGATACCTGGAAAAGCCATCAGTAAAAGAATATGCCTCCTACCCTCCAACATTGTCTAACATTTCATCTGTAAACAACGTTGGAAATTGGTTGTGAACACATGCATCATTAAGCTTTTGTAGATATACGCAAATCCTTATTTCACCTTTTTGTTTCTTCCCCTGAACAACCATCAGCCTTACCCAATCAGATTGTTCAACAGTTTCTATGATGCGCGCCTCCAACATATTATCCTGCTCTTGGTGAACATTTTCATTGTATTTAAGATTAAGGGAATACAACCTCTATTTAATAGGCTTTGCATCCGGCTTCAAAGTGATATTTGTAACACTCAAATCGCCAACTATGCCCTTAAAATCCAAAAAACTTATTGGGGAAGAGATTTTGGTATTCGTGGAGTAACTCAATAACTATATCCACTATAGCGTCATCCCAATGATCTCCAATTTTTGTGAACTTCAGTTCTTCTTCAGTGTCAATGTTTACGTGCTTTGTCTTCACAGGTGTGGAGATGTCCGAGTTTTCTATTTGTGGGCCTTCGACTTCACGGTGCCCTTCTGCCTCTGGAATATTAATGTTTCTCAAATCGTCATCTTCCTCTTCAGCAGTCACATTATAGCATTCCAAAGCACATGCAACTGGGTGCTCCAGTCTGGTTGGATCCATTCCTTCAGTGTTCTGAAGATAACCACCTTAATATCTTGTATCGCTTCATCGATTCCTATGAATATGTCTTCAAAGCTAAAGGTAAATAAGAACCCTTCCTTTAGTACATCTCATTCCGCGATGCCATGGCAGAGCTCCGTTTCCATATGCCAATTCATGCGAATTGTATCCAAAGTATGGAAAAATATGTGTACCCACTCTGGCTATGGTTCTATTCCCTGTGCTTTAGTCCATTTCGCTAGGTGATCATGCGGATCTTCCCTTCCATTATATTCCGTAGTCATTCTAGTGTTAGCATGCCCAAACCATGACCTCATCATTCTTCGGTAATCTCACCATCCAATAAAATGATCCTTATGTGTACCCCACTATCGTGTAGACGTGGTGCGTAGTGACAACTCTAATGCTTGGAAGAGTTGATCCTCAGAGACTTTGCACTCAAATTCATCCAAAAACAGATTCTTTTCAGTTAAACCATCATAATAGGGTAATTTCCTTACCTTTGACAAAACATAGTGCAACGACTTTGTCATCATATTGCATCACAATGTAGACACTTCATGCAAGATATTCTGCCAATGCTCTAACTCGTCCCAGAAAATCCATCCATCTACCATTGGATTGATCTAGTCCTGATCTCGCACTCTTAAATTGTAAATATGATCCATTTCATCATCACTTTCATCATAATCGTGGACTGGTTCACTATAGCGCACCCTTTCTGTAGGATCTAGTGGCACTATAACCCACATCGACTTTCTTTCAAACGACATCATCCTTTTCTTAAAATTAATGACCCCATTCATGTCAATAGCTCAATCAATTCCTAAGAGCGCAGGGTATGGGTTACTGTCGTCAATGATTTCTATAACCTCAAAGTCATCCATCATGCTTTCACCTTCTATATCAACTATTACTCCATATAATTGTCCCATGGCGATGATTTTCTCCTGGTTTGCCATCCTAAGCTGAATCATATACCACTGGAGCACAGGTCTCCTCGTCCTTTCCCATGTTTGTTTTAGTAATACGTTCGCATTGGAACCTAGATCCAAAATGACCTAGTCCATCTCATAATCACCTATCTGCATGGTGATCCTCATCTCGCCCCCTATTTGTGCCTTATGTTTGCCAATTTTTTTGACCACCAGTGGCCATAAGGGACTTTCTCTTTGCTGGCGCATTTATTTATTAATTCCTACAGGCCTTCCACAGCTTTGCTATCGTACAACATTTTTATGCAGGTCTCCAAAAACGTAGGGAGTATAAAGGGATCAACCTCTGCAGGCACATTGATTTCCTGCATCCGGTATGTAGGTGTCCTTTCCATCATCAACTCATATCTTCGATAGTGGCATTCATCGTAGCCCACATATTTGCAGAAGTTACAGAACAACTGATGGGGTGTCTAGATGAACTTTTGAAGTAAACGACAATTATCTGTCACATGTTATCCACTAAATTATCAAATAGCACACCATAGCGTAGCCCCATGCTCAGCCCTGTTGAGGCTTCTCGCTTCAGGGGAATTGGTCCCCCTCCTGTAAGATAATTTTCATACACTGGAAAATGGTCTTTATCGTGGCCATGGCCCTATCACTTCAAACACCATACTTTTGTGCGTACTTTTGGTTTAGTCTCCTTGTCTTTCTTCAAGCTCTATAACTCTGGGTGTAAGCTAACTAATTGTTAGTGGATCTGATGTACTCCTAAGTTCATATCTTGAATTGGTGATGCATGCATCCTCATTGTGGTTTCCAAGGCTTCTTCTTGTGTTTCTATCTTATGATGTGATAAAGCAATTCTCAAGTGGGGAAAGAGCGATGCTATAAACCATTCATCATGCTGGCAATTTGTGATCTACATGTTAGCTTCTATAATCTGACATTTCAACCTCTGATCAAATTCCCAAGGTGTCTCATCAACCCTCACCATGATTTCTTTAAATCCAATTACTGGCTATGAGTTAGACTTAGGCTTACTAAACACCTTTTTTAAAGCCGCCTAAGTCTCTACTAGCATTGCAAGAGGATTATCATAACAATACTTAATGTACTAGGTTAGCACATGAACCTGTAAAGCAGTAACCAACTGTGCCTTCTTTATATTGTCAATAGTAATCTGTGGTGCTGTCCATACAACATTTGCAAAAAACTAGAACTACTCTTCATGTTCACTTCTTATGCCCTTGAAAAATCAACATCTTCATTGCATTTTCCATGTTTAATAGTGGTGGTGGAGGTGGAGGTGTGGGCAAAGGTGTATGCAGTGGAGGTGGAGGCGGAGGTAGAGTGGATGGATGATTTGCTTTAGGAATCCCCTAAGTGATTAGCTGAACACTGCTTTGCAGCGTAGTCTGTCTTGCCCCTTCATCGTCGCTTAAAGGAGGTCCAATCAATGCACTATATTTTGGTCTTGATCCTTCGTGATTTCTAAATAATCGTCCACTTTACGTAGTTCCAAACATGAAGGTAATGGCATCACCCATTTTTCACATAACAACATTTCAATCCAAGTACTCAATGATATTAAATACTTACCTCATGGTCCTTTGAAAAATCTTCGTTCCAATTCGCTATAGCTAACTAAGGTATCAACTACAAATTCTGTAATAAATGCTCCTAGAATTTGATCAAACCAATGATCAATTTCCTACGCGATCTTGTTTTCATAGGTTTCCAGCCATTGCACTAATTTTGGATTCCATACTATAGGATTATCGAGCTTCCACCTTCCTTGACTATATGTCAATTTATTCAACCACTCATACAGCTCAATGGGTAAGGTGTAGAAGAAGATCTCGTGTATTTCCTTATACAGATACCTATTCAACCACTCTTCCTTTGATGGACGTGGATTCCTGTTTTCTTGCACTACGAACTCATGAATCTTCTGATCCAACCAATTTTCAATTTCTTTCTTGGTTGGACTCCAATGATGCGACATCACACATCTCTTTCAAGCAGATCCTAGTCCCAGCAATGGAATCATTTTTTGGCTTAGGGGGTCCTGACCCAAGTTTAGAGTTAGTTGTGACAACCAAAAAAACCCTACACTACTGGAACTTTCAGCAACAAGCTGCATAGTGCAGGCTATAGTCTCACCTAGAGCAATATGGGAGGATGCATGAAATAAGTTTCTGCATTCAGAGACTACTGCGATGTCTTCCAGTGTCTCAGGTTTTCCTTCGCGTAGGTCAATAAACTCTTAGGGCTCGTCACTCCAACTCTGTTAAAACAACCTTCACACCTTCATGAAGCTCTACGATCAGTCCTTGTGGACCTTTAATAATCAATTTGCCTACTCATGTGCATCAGAGAGAAGTGATAAATCCGTGTTCATGCAGATTTATGCAAGTCATTAGTAAACATAAGGTAAATCACCAGAGTCTTCGCAAAAGTATTTAAACATTCATTGTGTATATTATTAAGACTTATTCAAGAGAATCGTGTAGCATTCAATCAATATCTCATAAAACAAATCATTCATTAGCAACATATAACATTAACAAAGATAAACAAAAACACTTGGGAATTCTTCATAAAACTATCTTTATTAGTCTTCAATTCAAGATTATAGACTCAAACTACCCTGCGCACACAGCTGTATAGGTCCATGCACTCAGCTGCAGACTCTACCTAGGTCTCCACGCACTCAATAGTGAAGCCTTTCTTTTCCTATCTAAGTGCAAGAAGCAGAGCCTTCCTGCCCTTGCTCCTGCCCTAGACTCTTCAATCAACCCAATTCCTCATCTTAGTCCCATCTCGTTCTTCTTGTCCCTTCACTAAGACTCTCTATTTATAGACTTTTCATACAATTGCATGGTCTACCAACCATGGGTGAATCTCAAAACCAACTCAAAACTTTACATAGAACAAGGGGCTAAGCCCCTTTGACTCTTATTCACCTACGCACTCTGCATCGAAAAATCGCAGACTTTGCATTATTTACAAAACTGTACCAAAATTTGGGTTATCTTAACCCCAAAATAACCCAGGGGACCCCATCCCAACACATGATATATAAATGTAAAAAAAAAAAACACATTTCAATGACTTATAATATAGAATTTGTAAACATGATTTTTTTTGGACTTCGAAGTACATGTGTAAACATTTACAACCATTTAGTTTTACATTCCTTTATTTTTTATGTCTTTCAAGAGGATTTTCCATAGAAAAACCTCTCTTTTTTCGGTAATTTATTTTATTTTATTATGTGATGTAGTTTATATTTTGTGTTTTATGCTAAGTATTTCTCGAGTTCTGCTGAAATTCTTGCTATTTAGTTTGTTGATTTTTTCGCAAATCTACATCTCATGACTTTGGCTTTATTACATGATTCTGGATTGAACAATAATACAAAATTTTCAAACTTGAATAATATTTGAATGGAATGAATATTTATACTACAAATAATATCATTATTTTATTTGAAATTTGCAAAGCAGGCTTGTACTTAGTATTTTAGTGTTTAAAAAGGTTAGATTAAAGAACAAGGATTCAATTGTGATAAGGTGCACTAGATGCCCTAAAGGTTGTGTAGGACCATACATGGCTTCAAAATAAAATAGAGTATGCAAGAGGAGAGAAATTAAAGAAACAAATTGAGAAAGAAGAAAGAATAAGGGTTCATAGGTCCTAGAGGCTAAACCTAGGCTCTAATACCAAGTGCAAGGACCCTATCTATGACTGAAGAATTATACAATGAAGTTAAGCTTAGGTTACAACCTTAAGAAAATAAGTAATTTCAATTTAACTAATCCTTAGCTAGCAACATCCATACCAAGATCATGAAACACCTTAAACACCCACTAACATTGGAAATGTAGAGATATTAAGGCATTTACATCAAAATTCCATGAATTACAAACCATTCCACACATCATCTATTTTTACATTATATTAACCATAGATACAACAAAAGCATGTAATAGAACATCATGAATACAATAGGTACCATTCACCCAAAGAGGATATTCTATCTTGGCCTTACCACTACTTTCACCTCCTGATTGTCATCTGTGTCCAAGTATGAATGTTGATGTGCTCCGACCAAATGTTAGTGACCTAGTGGTTGACCCACCAGCCTACTCCTTGGGTACTCTTCTTCCCCACAGACACAAGAACAAATCCCTGTGATTAGCTCCCTTTTTTTCTTCCTAGTATTGTTTTAGTGTATTTTTCTCCAATGTTTTGAAAAAGTCGGTGCAACATATCGGGATGGCACTATTTTTTTCGTTGTTTGAACTAGCCAAAACATTTAGGTACTAAATTAGGTGCTAATAACAACATAAATATCACTAGAAATAATGCTAGATATAGCACCAAAAATAACGTCGGATTTAGCATTAGATTTATTGCCAGATTTAGCTCCCTTTTTAGCACTAGAACTAGCACTAGGTGTGCCCAAACAGTTGATTAATTGAGCTGTTGGGGGTTAAGTGGATAGGGGTTTTGAGGATTATGGGATTTAGGTATTTGGGGTACAGGGATTAAGGGATAAGGGATTATGGGTTAGGGTTTAAAGGATTAAGGGTCAAGAGCTAAGGTATTTGGCCCTTATGGGTTAGGTAGCTTAATGGTTAATTCCTTAGGGATTATGGGCTAAGGAATTAATGTTTAAGTGTTTAGGGCATAAGGGTTTATGTATTAAGGGATTAGGGATTAGGGCTTAAGTTTTTAATGTTTGAAGAGTTAGGGGATAGGGGATTTAGGGCTTTTGTGTTGAGATATTAGTGATTCACTAGGAATTAGGTATTAAGGGTACTTTAGGGATTAGGACTTAAGGATTTAAAGTCTAATGCAGGATTAGGGGTAGGGGATTCAGGACTTTATCAAATCTCTCTTGAAATTTCATTGAATGTCTTCCAACATGCCCATCACCAATGTCATCCACTGATGTTGAACGGTCAGAAGTGAATGGGGCCAATGTTGATATTTTTCAAACTATTCGTGTATGCGTCGAACTTTGACATGGTTAGACTAGACGCATGCCTTGTGAGTATCTGAGGATTTAAAGGCTCAAGGATGCTTGATGTCCTCATATAATATTTGAGACCATCCATGTTCTCATAAAATTTAATCATGTAGTATAATTTTCATCATTCATCATTCCCATCTATGGAATCTTTGTCAAAACTCTCTTGAAATGTTATGGAACATCTTCCAACACATCAATCACCAATGTCATCCATCGACATCGCATGGTGAGTACTGAATAGGGTGAACGTTCAAATTTCTTCAAATTGTCCCTCTATGTTTTGAAATTTGACATGGTTAGATTAGACTCACGCCTTCACGGTATGTGAGGGCTTCAAGGCTCAAGGGTGTGTGACGTCATCACACAATCTTTTAGATCATCCATGTTTACATCAACATTCATCATGCAATATCATTGTCATCATTCCTCAATCCCATCTATGGAATATTTGTTGAAAATCTCTTGAAATTTCATGGAATGTATTCCAATGCGGCCATCACCAGTTTCATCCACCGATGCTACATGGTGAGTAGTGAATCGAACCAACATTGAAATTTCTTCAAACTATTCATATATGCATCAAAATTTGACATGGTTAGACTAGGCACATGCCTTGACAGTATGTGAGGGTTTTAGGACTCAAGGATGTCTGTCATCCTCGCATAATATTTTGATATCATCAACATTTGCATCAACTTTCATCATGCAGTTTTATTTTCATCATTCCTCTTTCCCATCTATGGAATATTTGTCAAAACTCTCTTGAAATTTCATGGAACATCTTCCAACACACCCATCACCAATGCCATCCATCAACACCGCTCGATGAGTAGTGAATGGGGCCAACGTTGAAATTTCTACAAACTATTATTGTATGCATCGAAATTTGACATAGTTGAACTAGACACATGCCTTGATAGCATGCGAGGGTTTCAAGATTGAAAGATTATTGACATCCCTATATAATCTTTGATATTGTCAACATTTGAATCAACATTCATCACGTAATCTCATTGTCATCATTTCTCATTCCCATCTATGGAATATTTGTCGAAACTCTCTTGAAATGTCATGGAACATCTTCCAACATGCCCATCACCAATGTCATCCATCGACGTCACTCGATGAGCAGTGAATGGGGCCAACATTGAAATTTATTTAAATAATCTTGTATGCATTGAAATTTGAAATGGTTAGACTAGGTGCATGGATGAACAGTATGAGAGGGTTTTAAGACTCAATGATTCCTAACATACCTACATAATCTTTGAGATCCTGGACTTTTTCATATGAATGTTCATCATTCAGTCTAATTGTCATCATTCATCATTCCGACCTATGGAATATTTGTCGAAACTCTATTGAAATATCATCACACATCTTCCAACATGCCCATCATGAATGTCATCTAAGGACGTCGACTGGTGAGAAGTGAATGGGGCCAACGTTGAAATTTCTTCAAATTGTTCCTGTATGCATAAAAAATTGACATCGTTAAACTAGGCACATGCATTGATGGTCTGAGAGGGTTTTGTTGCACTAAAAATTGTCACCTTGACATTTTTCTACTTGTGTGTTCATTACCACTCATACTTTCCTCCTCTGCAAGTCTAAAACATCAGTTCCTCATATCAAGTCTTGAGAATAGAGAAAAGCTCTCACATTTTTTTAAAACTTTGGTTCTGCACTTTCTATTTGTATTACCTGCGGTCCCACACCTAATGGTCATGTCTCTAACGCACCTGACCACTCAGACTCTGTGTTAAAGGTGCAGGCCCTTGTAAAAGTTAAAAAGGTGCAAATATATTCTGAAAAACTCTCTTTCAATTATTTCTAGAAGCTTCTAGAAGGAATCTTGAGGTTGCAAGTTCACTCATTTAAGGTTCATGTAACCCATACCTTAAGGAGCTAACCCCTTGATTTGAGGAGCTTATTCCTTTGAAGGAGGATTCCATCCCTTCATAGGTGGAACTGTAGCATCCTCCTTTGCACTATCAAAAGAAGCATTGAGCTAGTTAACAGAGAGTTAGAAGCTTAGTATTTTTTGAGGTAAAATGTTGTTGGAACTTAGTCTTCTTTAGTGGAGTTTTTATGAGGAGAGATTACATACCTCTATGTATCTCATTTGGAAGAGTGCGAGACTTTTCAAAGTAAAGGAAATTCCTGTTTCGGACCACAGGGAGAACTTGTTCAACATCAAAGCTGAAAAGGTTGTAAAGTTCTTCTACTATTCAAAGTTAATACAAATATATTTGTTTTCTCAATAAGTTGTTGATTCATGGTTAATTTTATGAATTCCTTGATCACCATAATAGGCATGATTTATAATATTTTCTATGTAGGTTCTATTTAATGTTTGCTTTTTTTTTATTGTAGGTCTTCAAAGATAACTCTTTCGAATGACTAGAGGATGACTACTACAAACAAGCATTGGATATAAGGTAGGATCTTAACACCTTTGTAGTATTTACTTATCTATGAAACATAGATTTCTTTGTCTATTTGTTGCTAGACTATCTTTTGATACTAGGGAGGTCAGCCTTGTTCATAAGATCGATTTATCCGGCCAACAAATTGGCGACTCCGTTGGGGAACGTATTTGATTTTTGGTTTTCCTATGTTCTGAATTGAGAAAAATGTTTTTTTTGGTTTTTGGTTGATGTATACTAGCTTGGGTAGCTTTCAAAAAATGTGAAGTATTTTTGGTCTTTTTGAAGTTTTCTAGGGACCACACTTTGTCTTCACAGACTGTGCAGACATCTCCACATTTTCCTTGAGTAAACAGTGCGGGACCGCACCTATTGCTTCTGGAGCCTGCAGACCCTGTAATTTTTTTTTGAAAAACTTAAGATATCTTCTTCCAGTTAAGTTTAGGTTTGATTTAGGATTATTAGTGTCTACCCAGATCTATATTTTTTCTATCAAAAATCTCTTGTGAGTGAGTTCCGATAGTATTTTTGTTTTGAATGATTTTATAGAAGTTTTGCATGCTTGAAGAGGTTTTCACTTTGTCTTTGTAGTGACTCAAAGACTAGAAGCTTGAGAAACCTTAGATCACCCTGGTGTCTTTTGGTCTTCTTGATGAGTCTAACTTGGTTGTGAAATCTATCCTTTGTGAGAAATAGATTCAGTTTTCTCCTTACAAATCTTTGAACAAACTTTTTTATAAGTTCTGAATTTCATTTTTACAAAAGAAAACATATCTGGATGTTTTTTGATTGGTTTGTTATTCTATGTGAATGAATCCTTAGTTTACTGAACAACTAAGTAAAACCTCCTCAAAAAAGAATTGAAGCTTTTATTCAAATAGATTTTTAAATTTTTTAGATCTAAAAATTAGTTTTTTGTAGTCTTCAGTGTTTTCTAGAACATGTAGATCTCTTTTGAAGCAAATTGTTTTTTTTTTCTAGTTTCGAGTTTTGAAAAGTGAAAGGGATTTATTGTGAGCATTAATTATTTGTCTCATTTTCAGTTCTTATTAAAAAAAAAGTATTTTCTTTCCATTTCCATGTTGAAAGAAAGAATTGTTTCTTAAAGAATCTCATTCTCGAACTCTTTATTTTAGCTAGAATTTCATTGAAAGAAAAACAAATTGTTTATCATTTTAGGTGCATTTTTTTTAGTGTGTTTGGAGTCGATTCTTCACACCATCAAAGTTTCATTTCCATACCTATTGAATTAAATTACAACCCATAAAATCAATGCTTAATTAAAATTGATCTAGTAATCTTTTCTATTTTTAGGGCTCTTATCACCAATATAGCTTAGGCTAGTATCTTGGAGTAGGGAGTAATTAACTCTCCAAGATAGTTAAAACAAACAAGTAGATACATCTTGTGGTAGGAAATAAATCCAATTGTAATTGATACATTCTGGGAAGATTCTCTTAAAGGAGTCAATCACGAGATCATGTCTGAACCTTTGAGACAATCAATTCTATTTCATTGGGAAAGATAGAAGATCTGCGCGTATTATAAATGGTAAACCTCAGATTAACCATTGTTGAGGAGCCTAGGGTCACTTGTTGGTAAACCTCGGATTGACCATGTTGAGGACCCTTCAAGGGGATTGAGGTTTGTTACTCTGCCCTTGCATGTAGAATCGGATCGTAGATTGTTCCCCCAGTTGTATTTTTTGCTATTGGTAACTTAGTGTCCATAAACTTAAGATTATTTCATAAGGTTATGGTGAAGGAAAGATCTCACTGTACCTAGAGTAGACATCGACAAGACTCACTTGGACTCTCTAGGGGGTTCTCTTCATTAAGCAGTTTTTCGGGGTAACTGTTCCAACCGCCCTTTCTGTATTAAACTTCTGCTAAGTTGGATTTCATCACCAACTAGTGTTTTTAGTACGGGAAGTTACTATTTGTGCGTGGTTTGAACTCTTAGATTTTTTAGGCGTGTGATTTAGATGATTGTTTCTTAAGGGACTTTAGGTGTTTTTGTTGAAATTTTCTTTGTTTGCATATGATTAATTAATATTTAATCGTGGACGAATTACCGAGACAATCTCGTAGACTTCAAGGGAAACCTCCTGAGTAAAACCAAGGTCTTAGTTTTTCACCACCTCGAATTCTTTTTCAACCTACACCAAGAGGTTATTATCCTTCTTCGATCATGTCAAGAGAGTCATCTATGTTTTCCCGATCACTGGAAACATTTTTATACAGTAGTACTTCTGTTCCTTTGCGGTACCACTCACTCTCTGGTACTTTTTCAGGAGAAACTCCTTGACCGACCGAACAAGAGTTATCATCTAGTAGTAATGGAACTCAAACGTTGAATGCAAAGCAAATCCATATGATGTATGGTACTATTCCAAATCCTCAACCTCAAGGTAGTCAGTTACCACCTAGAGGGCTACCTCAGGGTTATCAACCTCAAGGTCAGTACCCAACTCAAGGTTTCCAACCGCCTTCTGGTCAATCATTTTTACAAGGAGCTAGAAATGTACCACTTAATTATCAGCCCAATGTTCAACCAAGTTATGGTCCTCCATATGCACAACCTTTTATGTGTCCATGCCCCGTAATGAACATGGTGTGGAATCCATCTTAAACTCAATAGACTATGCAACCTAATGTGCAGATACCTAATCAACTTGGATAGTGTTTGGTTCCTGGACCAACCTAGCAACCTGTCCAACCTATTGTTCAAATCCCTGCACCTGGTTTAGTTCAGTAGCTTGGGCCTATTACACCTCAGACTCCGCCTTAAATTGCTACAACTACTGCAACTTTTGTTCAACCTACCACACCTGTTTCTAGAGTATCTATAGTTCTAGTTTCTAATATCCCTGCATCAGTGCAAATTCCTCAAGTATCTGTGCCACAGTCAGGACCTACAGTTCAAACATCAGTCTATATGCCTGCAGGACAAGCTGGTAAAAGTAAGATTTCCACAAGTCAACCGCAATTCATCTATCAACCGTACCAGGGACAGTATCAATTCAGTCCTACTGTACAAAACCCAATTTATCAGTACCAACCGTATCTTCGCTATACTTATCAATAGCCTCAACAACCCTAGTTTGGTCTAGTTAATCCTCATTTTCCCGGAGGTTATAACATTCCTAATGCAAATCTGATTCCAGGTTATCCTGGATATCCTCCTCCTAGAACTGGTCTCATTACTCAAGGTTTTCACAACCCTAACCATCAGTTACCATTTATTGCAACTTTGGATTTACCTGATTTGTCACACCTTACGAACGATCTGATTTACTATCATCCGTATTGGTCGCCAATGCCTAGTAAGTTGCTCAGTGATATCCCGAAATTTGAGGGTAAGTTAGGAGAGGATCCGTCAAATCACGTTATGACTTATCACCTATGGTGTGCATCTAATTCAATCATTGAGGATTCAATTTGATTGCGTCTTTTTCAACGAACTCTGATTGGTCTTGCCACCGATTTTTACATTGAGTTACCACGAGGCTCTTTTAATAATTTCAATCAGTTAGCCACTACTTTCTTAACTCATTTTCAGTTGCTTGTCAGATACGACAATGGCTCAAAACTATTAACTTCACTGAAACAATCCACGTCCACATATATTTCTGATCATATTCATGAATGGAAACGTACAAGGCTTTTAGTGAAAGTTTTCATTCCTGATCAAATTTTAGCGGGATCGTTCATTAAATAATTGTTACCCAAAATCACTAAAGATGTAGCTAAGGGAGGAGTTTTCATTGAAGAGCAAGTCATTTCTCAGGCTCAGTATGTTGACCTTGTCTATACGAAGTTAGGTACTTTACATGAAAAAATCCCTGATCTTCCAAAACATGGTCAAATAACTACAGCTTCTTCAGGGTCTCATGCCGCTGATGGTATGATTGGTTCAGTTAATACTAAAAGTAAGAAGAAATCTTCAAAGAGTTCTTCTCTTATAATAACTTTACCTAATTCCCGAAAGGAGATCCTTTCGCTAAAGTTTCTGCCAACATTCATGTCGTAGAATCATCTACGACCAAATCAAAATTCGGTAGTAAGGAGAAGGGGAAGAAGAAAAACAAACAAAATTCAAAAGATAAAATGGATAAAAATGAATCTACTGACGAAAAACGAAAACCTCGCTATCCTTGTTTCATTTGCGATGAGGATCATTTTACCAAAGAATGCCCACATCGAGCAGAGGTTTTGAAATTCATTAAAGGTTCTCAAATGCTTCGTGTCTTGAAGGATCCTTTTCCTACTCAAGATAGTAAGATGATTGGTTCTTCCTCGAATGCCTCAGAAGAACCCATTATGATGATGTCTCATGTCAGGATTGCGACATCATTGCAAGATTATAGTAGTAAAAATCCTGTTGGTGGTAAACAAGCAGAATCTTCTAATTCAAACACATCAACTACACCTCCTCCTAGTTCTGGTCCACTACAGATCGAGAAACCCAACCCTGACCTAGTAATCAAACCGCCTGCTAAAGGTGTACTTTGTAAATCAACTTTCAATCCACATGCGAGAGCTACTCAGAATTACAACATTGTTGAAGACTTAGCTATTTCCCCTTTAACAATGTCAGCTTTGGAAGTGTTGCAATCATGCCCAACAGAGCGTAAATTACTGTTGTCTACTATAGGAGTTGTCAATATTTAGGATTTGAAACTAATAATATTCAATTTAGAGAATAGTACACCTCACCTACCTCATGAAATGGCTTTCCAGATTCTAGTTTTAGTCAAAAACAGACCTTGCTTTCGGACTGTGATTGATGAAGCGGCTTCTATGTGTATTATGTCGATCCAGTGTTGGAAATCGCTTGGTTCTCCCACACTCAATCAGTCTCCAACAATTCTAAAGGCTTTTGATGGCTGAGGATTCCATCCTTATGGTATTTTGCAAGATTTACCTATAGGGGTCCAAGTCAAAACCGTCAATCTAGATGTGGAAGTGGTTGATGCCCTTCTAGATTACAACCTTCTCCTGGGTCATAGTTGGTCTTATGCTATGACTGCTATTCTTTCATGGGTCTTTCGGCTTATGAAGTTTCCTCATAACGGAAATATCTTTACAATAGATCAACTGACTTATTTCTCATTCGACCTAGCCTCTACAGATAGTATTAAGCACATCGATAAAACGACTATACCTTATAGGGATGTTGCCATAGGTTTGATTAAAGATTCTAGTTTATTGGGAACTTTTTCCTTCCATCCTCCTAATGTATTGCCTTCTATTGTAAATATTCATATGATTTCATCGAATACTATTACTTTTGATGATCCTTGGGTCGTACCTTCTGATTCTGAGGTGGATTTATTTGATGGTGCGATGCCTTTGAGTCCCTTTGAAATTGCATACCAAGCTATACAATCATTTTCTGGTTCTTGCTCAACCAAAACTGATCCAATGAATGTGGTCCATGGGGAATCACTTTTGATATCAACACCGAGGATAGTTTTATCTTGTGTCAACCTCATTAAAAAATGAAACAAGGATCATGGAGCATAGTTCCTTGTCTTGTGTCAAGCTCGTGAAAAAATGAAACAAGGATCAAGGAGCATAGTTCCTTGTCTTATGTCAAGCTCGATAAAAAAATGAATCAAAAGTTTTGAGGAAAGTTCTTGATCTTGTGTCAACCTCGTTAAAAAATGAAACAAGGGTTATGAGGATAGTTTTTTTACTGTGTCAACCTCATTAAAAAATGAAACAACTCCCTTTCCAAATCAAGTCTTTGATTAAGATCTCATAAAATCCAAGTCGATTCTTTTCAAGATCTCAAAAGTGAACTTTCATTCCATCCACCTCATTGAATGCAATGAAGCTTGGGGGGCATGTACCTCGATTTGAGTCATTATGCTGGCGGCATGCGAACTTATAACAAGCGTAGTTTTTCGTTCCAAGCTTGTGTAAACATGAAACCGAATCCAAGCAGAGTTCTCCATGGTTCAAGCTTGTGTAAAAATGAACCCATACCCGATTTACATCTCATGTTTGCCATTTTTATCCACTAAATTCTACTAGATGAGCCTTGCTTGTTTCATTCCATCACCACCATCTCTTTGGTTAATCGTATGCTTTCACTTGGTTGTTTTTTCCTTTCTTGAGGAATCGCAGCAATGAGTGGTTTTATTAGCTAGCCTCTTAACCATTACATGTTTTGAGTCGGAACCAATTGCTACCCTTTATACCACTCGTTCCTATAGAACGAGTCTTCTTTAAGCTCTTTTCTGACTCATAAAATATGAAAAGATTTTCGAGTTTTTCCCTTTTAACTCGTTAAACAAAATAAAAAGGCGGTCCACTTTAAGCTTTTTTCTGACCATATAAACATGAAAAGATCATCGGAATTTTGTTGTTTCGAGTTCGATACTAGTTATGAAACAACGTGTCTTCGATCACTTTTTTACTTTTTCGGATCAGAGCCACTAACTATGAAAAGTACTCCTTGGTCATAATGGTCAAGCGGTTCTCTCGAGTATTATTTTATACTTTTTCAGGCTCGAGGGACAAAAATTTACGAAAAAGTTCCCCCTGGAGTTTTCTTAAGTTTTTCTTCTAACTCCCTAAAATTGAAAAACACCGAGTTTTTCCTATACTGGACTCGTTAAAATTTAACAGTAAAGGACCTGCTCAATTTTAAATAGGAACAAACCAATCCTTCTTAGGGTTCGAATTTTAAATTAAGTTGGACTCATCTGAAGGATGAGCTTATAAACAAGCAAATGTTATCCTCCTCAGGCTTGTCAAAAATAAAGAGGTACTTGCCAGAAATGGTGGGGGAAAAGAGAGAAAAATGGACCTATTTGTTACACTTTGTTTTTTAAAAAGCCGTTAACCACTCTTGAACACGACACTTTGTGTTCACCTGGGTTGGGAAAATCCTTTGCCTAACAGTTAATCAAACCACATTGAAATTCTTCAGCCAGTTTCTCGGTATTAGCTTTGGGTCAATTGTTACCAAGTCATCTGCAGTGTCATTATGTTCAAGAGAATAGTTCAAACAAACTGTTCATTTGCAAGATATCTTTCATCCATTTTCACGATCCCTGAGTTAGTCCTTGTTGATATATTTCTTCAAAACTTGATCTATGATTTCGTGTTGTGGGCTTGCCTACGACGGATCACTTTCTATCGAATTAACCTCATTATCTGGGAAGTTGATCTATAAATCTTCAGTACCTTGAAATATTCATGTCCTAATGGTAGGTTTCTCACCTTCAATGATAGGTTGCATCATTGACCTTCGATCGAATGATTCTATGACATGTTTGACTTCAACTCATTTATTCACATTTCATGGATTGTACTAAGTACTTTGAGAGCCATTGACAATACTGGTGGTTTCTCTCACACTTGTTAACAGTCCATATCATTGACTGGTAATCAAGTGGTTTCTACCATGTTCGACTTCGACACATTCATTCACATGGATAGAATCATACTAGTTTGGGAAGCAGACATGAAGACCCTGGATCGCGTTTCTACCATCCAGGCTGTGAGGAATTTTGTTATTCATTATACGGTGGACTATTCATAAACATATGGTTGCATCCATACTATGTCTACACATGTCTACACTCTTAATGTATTACAAAATCATTCTTGTATCACAACAGTTTAGTCAGTTTTCTAGCCAATTTTGATCTAAGTATGGGAATGCCTACCTCAACGATGATAATCTCTCTCTCTCTCTTCTCTCTCTCTCCTCTCTCTCTCTCTCTCTCCTCTCTCTCTCTCTCTCTCTCTATATATATAATATATATATTATATATATATATATATATATATATATATATATTATATATATATATATATATATATATATATAATATATATATATATATATATTGCATTGATTTTTACAGGTTCTAACTGGGGTGTCCACAAGATGATCCTTGAAATAATAAAGTACTTCACTCTTCACACATGATAGACTCTATCTTCGTCTATTACAGACTTTGCACTTTAGGGGACAATATGTTGCACTAAAAATTGTCACCTTGACATTATGCTACCTGTGTGAGTTCACTACCACTCATACTTTCCTCCTCTGCAAGTCTAAAACATCAGTTCCTCATATCAAGTCTTGAGAATAAGAGAAAAAATCTCAAAAGTTTTTAAAACTCTGGTTCCACAATTTCTCTTTGTCTTACCTGTGGTCCCACACCTAATGGTCATGTTTCCGGTGCACTTGATTGCTCTGTCTCTATGTTAAAGTGCGAATCCCTGTAAAAGTTAAAAAGATGCAAGTATATTATGAAAAAATCACTTTCAGTTATTTCTAGAAGCTTCTGGAAGGAATATTGAGGTGGCAAGTTCACTCATTTAAGGTTCATGTAACCCATACCTTAAGGAGCTAACCCCTTGATGTGAGGAGCTTATTCCTTTGAAGTAGGATTCTATCCCTTCATAGGTGAAACTGTAACCTCCTCCTCTTCACTATAAAAAGAAGCATTGAGCTAGTTAATAGAGAGTTATAAGCTTAGTATTTTTAGAGTAAAATGTTGTTGGAACTTAGTCTTCTTTAGTTGAGTTTTTATGAGGGGAGATTACATACCTTTATGTATCTCATTTGGAAGAGTGCAAGACTTGTCAAAGTAAAGGAAATTCCTTTTTTAGACCACAGGGAGAACTTGATCAACATCAAGGCTGAAAAGGTTGTAAAGATCTTCTAATATTCAAAGTTAATACAAATATATTTGTTTTTCTCAATAAGCTGTTAATTCATGGTTTATTTTATGGATTCCTTGATTAGCATAATAGGCATGATTTATAATATTTGCGATGTAGGTGCTATTTAATGTTAGCTTGTTTGTGATTGCAGGTCTTCGAAGATAACTCTTTCGAATGACTGGAGGATGACTACTATGAACAAGCATTGGATCTAAGGTAGGATCTTAACACCTTTGTAGTATTTACTTATAAATCGCATATGTCTAGAGAAAGATAGATTTGTTTGTATATTTGTTGCTAGACTATCTTTTGATACTATGGAGATTGGTCTTGTCTGCAAGATCAATTTTTCTGGCCAACAGGTTTTAAGACTCAGGGACATCATTTTCATCGTCATCTCCATCATCATGATTTTCATTTCCATCGTGTTTAGAATTTAGTTTAGATTTTTAGGTTCTAGTTTGGATTCCTATTAGGGATTAAGGGAAATAAGGGTTAATGAGGAATGATATATATAGATAAGAGATTATATGATTAAGGGTTAAAGGTTATATATTTTAAAAATATGGGAAAATAATGGTTATGGGTTATGTTTGTTAGAAGTTAAGGTATTTTGTGATTAGGATCATTGGGTATTGGGGTGTAGGGTTGTAGGGGTCATAGGTTATGCTAATTGGAAGATAAGCACCAAAGTTATATGGATTTGGTGTGTAAAAGTTATAGGTTATTGGGTCTTATAATAATTGGATGGTGACTAAACATCATAGGGGCATTAATGGCTGATAATGATATACAATAAGCATTAAATATGACACATATAAGTGATTGGGAACTGTAGGTATTAAGTGTTACAAAGTGGGGGTGAGTAGTTATAGATTTTATGGGTTACATAAGTTAATGGCAAGGGTATTTATGCATAAACACAATTTTTTTTCAACGAAATAGTTATGGGACTACCCAGTAGAACTCATTTATACAATTTTTTTCACAATTTTCACCAAGTAGAGAATGTCTCGAAATATTTGAACCGGCCAAGGCTAGAAACATGATATGTGCATTTATCACTTGAGATCAACCCCTTTGATGTTTATGCATAAAAAAGTTGTTGGTTATATATTATATTAAATTTAGGGTTAGTAAAGTTGAGGGATTAATTAGTAGGTATATAGTGGTTAGTGATTATAGCAGTTAAGATTCGTGTGTCCAAAATTTTACAAGTGAAAGTAGCCAAGAAGTTTAAGATTTGTGTGTCCAAAATCGTGAAAGTTGTATAACACTCACCTTAGGCTATGTTGCATGCCACATGTCATACAGAGATATAATTTCCATAACTATACTAAAACTCAATAATGAGATCTTACTTCACCATCTGGGTTTAATAGAAAGTTCTTTCATACTTACCATTGTATTTAGGAATTCATCTTATGTCCAATGTCAATATATCTTGATTTAGGGTGTCTCACAGTTCCCTCTAACTTTGACTTATGTAATCATTAATCGATGAGTGAAACACATTAGGAACATTAGTAATGAAATTTTTAGAGTCATGATGATCCAGATTTAAACAGGAATGCAACAAATTATAGAGATAACCATAAACACAGGGATGCAGTTGAAATAATACTTCATTTCATTAATGTAAAATACTGAAATATGCTTACAAATAGTAATGGAAATAAACTAGCTAAGACAATGGTAGCTTATCCCTGAGAAGGCTACATGCCTCTGAAATATGTTACAATGAGCCTCGAAGGCCTATTTATTGTTGAGAAACAATGGAAAACCCTAAACATCTAAAAACCTAACCCTAGCCAAACTCTGGGCCCGTTTGGGTAAATTGGTACATCAACTTCCCGGGTTTGTAACTTTGGCATACGATCTTCGATTAATGCACACAATATCTCGTTAGAAATATCCATCCGAGAACTAAAATTTTGGGAAGAGCAATAGCTATCCCAGTTTTCCCAAAAAAACGTCGTTTAGGGCCTCAAAATGGCTCCAGAAGTTCAAGACCTGAAAAACTACTAAAAATAGTAAACTGTGTTACAATTAAGGAAACTAAAAAGCTAAAAGAAACAATGGTGGGGGTCCAAGTGGACTTGGCAGGTGGCCACCAATATCCACCTGGATCATTCCTCCCCCTTTAGGAAGAAATGGTCCCCATTGTGTTGAGTTCCTCCATGAGATGAGGAAACTTCTGTTCAACTTGGTCCCTGGTGAGCCACTTGCCTTGGTGAAGGAGTTGGCCTACTTTGACAACTCAATATAGTTGGATATTCTATTAGCGAGTGTGCTTGATTTGTGTGTCCACGATCTGATCAGTTGCAGCTTATTCCATGCTGTCTGGATTTAACTTTGTGGGTTTGAGATTTTCTGTAATGTTGGATGTGTCTAGTAAAGGTGGAAAGTATCGCTGAAGGCGGTCCACATTGAACACTGGGTGTAGGCCAAGGAATGGAGAAATACTGAGCTCAAATGCATTGTATCCCACAACCTTGGTAATAGTGTAAGGAAAATATCGAAGTGGTCTAAGTTTATGACAGGCTCTGGTAAGGCATTCCTTTTACAAATGCAACCAGACTTTTTCGCCCACCTGAAACATGTGTGGCACCCGATGTTGATCTTGTTACTGCTTGTACTTAGCATTTGATTTCTATAGAATGTCATGGACCTACTGGCAAATATGTTGGATGTGCTCAATGAAGTTTTTTTCCTTATCTATTTTGAACTGGATATGAGCCAAATCTGCTTGAGTAGTTGCAAATGGCATGGCCACATCAATGGGACATAGTGGCTGGAATCCCAAGCCCGCCTGAAAAGGGTTGTGGCTAGTTGAGTTGTGGATAGCTCACTTGTATCTGTATTGAACATAGGGGAGGCTCTAGTCCCATGTGTGTGGATGCTTTGATTTGTACATGCGCAAAATGTGTACGATCATCCTATTGACAACCTCTGTCTGGCCATCAATTTGAGGATGGAAGGCTGTGGACATAGTGATTTTGGTGTCCAACATCGACTAGAGATTGGACCAAAATATACTAAGGAGCCTGCTGTCCCGATCTAAGACGATAGACTGTGGGATCCAAAAGTATACCCACACTCGTTCAAAGAAGAGTTTAACAATGGCTTTTGTTGTGATATTCTTCTTTCACGTTGCCATAATGGCCATCTTTGAGAACCTGTCGACGACCACAAAAACACAATAATTTCCATGCTTAGTGGAAGGAAGGCTTGACATGTAATCCATGGAGATGGATTCCCAAGGTCGACTAGGGGTAGCCAGTGGGGTATAGAGGCCTTACTTCTTGATGGTCGGTTTGGCAATGGCATGGGCAGTACATGATGTGATGTACTTCTTGACATCCTGTCGAAGATTTGTCCAATAGAAATACTTCTACAGTACTGCCACCATTTTCTTCACCCTGAAATGCCTGGCAACCTGACTATAGTGTGCTTCCCAAATCATCTTGGCATGCTCACTTGAAGGAACACAAAGATGACCTAGGTGGCATAAAAAGGCATCTTGGAGGTGAAAATCTAGAACATGCTGACCCTCCAAGAGTATCTAGTATGTGTGGCTGAATTCTAGGTCGTTTTTGTAGAGAAGTGGCCAATCAAAAGTCTCATGCCCACAAGAGTTGATCATGGTGGTTAACGCCATGATTGGTGGTCGACTGAGGCAATCTGCAAAATTATTGGTGTTGCCCTTCTTATACTTGATATTCAAATGGAACTGTTGCAAGCATGTGGACCACTTCTAATGGTGATCATTCTGCAATTTCCCTTGGTTCTGTATGAACTGCAGGGTTTAGTGGTCTATGTGGATGACTGTTTCCTTCCCCAAAATGTAATGTTTCCATTGTCCGTAGGCCTGCACAATGGAATACATCTCTTTATAATAAGTGGGATACTTCCAGACTGTTTCTAAAAGTGTCTCAGTGTGATATGCCACTGGATGCCCGTGTTGAGTAAGAACTGCCCTAATAGCATAGTCAGAGGCATCTATCTTGACCTCAAATGGTTATTGCAAGTTTGGTAATGTGAGCACTGGTGCCATGTAGAGGCAATTTTTCAATTCTGTGAATGCCTTCTGTTGAGATTCAGACCAAAAGAATTTTTCTTTCGCTCCTCCCTTGGTGACTTCACTCAAGGGCCAAGTGATATGAGAAAATCCCAACACAAAATTGTGGTAGAAGTTGGCAAGAGCTAGAAAGCTACGGAGCTCTATCAGAGTGGTTGGAGATGGAAAATGTCGAATCACTTGGATCTTGGCTAGATCCATGCACCCCATGTTCATCAATAATGTATCCCAGATACTGAACCTAGGTCATGCCAAAAGTGCATTTCTCCAAATTGGCACATAACTTGTGTTGCCGCAGTGTTTGGAGAACCTGTCGATGTGGTGGAGGTGCTTCTCCCAACTCTGGCTGAAGACCAAGATGTCATCCAAATATACCACTACAAATGAATTAGTGAATGGCCACAAGATGTCATCCATTAGCCTCATGAAGGTTGCAGGAGCATTCGTCAATCCGAAAGGCATAACCAACTATTCGAAAAGGCCCTCCTTGGATTTGAAGGCAATCTTCCACACATCGGAGGGTTTGATTGGTACCTGGTGATATCTTGACTTCAAATCAATCTTGCTGAAATATTTTTCCCCCTTTAGTTGGTCTAGGAGGTCATTAGTTCATGGGATCAGGTACCTATTATGGGCAGTGATCTTGTTCAACACTTGATAGTCAATACAGAGTCTCCAAGTCCCATCCTTCTTCTATACCAGCACGATCAAACTCCCATAGGGTGATGAAATGTGACGGGTGTGACCTTTCTGCAGCAGCTCCTAAATCTGCATCTTGATTTCATCATTCTCTAGAACAGAGCGCCAATAGATTGGTCCATTAAGTAGTGTTGCACCTGGGGTCAGATCGATGGAGTGCTTGACCTGACAGTGCAAAGGAACCCCTGCAGGCGAGGTGAAGATTTCTGCGTACTCCTCCATGACTTTGTCCATCTGTAGTTGTCATGCAGAGGGGCCTTATCTGGAGCTCGTCCCCTCCGTCTTCTTCTTTCCTTGAGGGCATATCATTAGAAAAAAAAAAATATTGGTTTTGGGAATGAGCTTACTGCATTGTTTTTCCATGATCAAAGAGATGGTGGTAGGCAATGCTACCTCTGGTATCTTGTAGAACTTATTTCCCAAAGTAACAATAATGGCATAGGGCCTTGACTCATACATGGCATATCGTTTCCACAAGTATGGTTGTCCTAATAATACATCAAAAACTTCAAGGGGAGCAATGTCACACAAAACCTCATCTGTGAAGGGCTTGTTGTTGTATGGAAGGCTACATTCCTAGCTCACACAAAGATCTCATCCTTAGTGAAGCCACCCGATGTTGTACGGTTATGGATGTGTTGTGGTCGGTAAGCCTAGCCGCTTCATGACCTCTACGAAAATGAGGTTCTTTTGGCTCATGTTGTCGATAATGAACTATAGCAGGGAGCCCTTTACCCACATCTAGGAGTGGAAGTGTTACACAAAAATATCATCACCTTGATTATTTGCAGCCGGTGTGGGTCTATCACCACCTATACCAGCTTCCTAAGCAAGTCTCAAACCTCAACTCTTCAGAATAAGCTTTAGAAATGAGAGAAAGACATCAAAAAAGCAATGTAACTCTAGTTCCGCACTTTCTCTCACTTTTTCCTGCGGGCCCGCACCATTTGTTCAGGATATCTGCGTACTTATATGCTTTGTATGTAAAGGGGAGGGTGTGTACCCCTGTGAAAGTCAAAAGGCACAATTTTTATCTTAAAAAACTCACTTTGGGTTAATTCTAGAGTTTTCTAGAAGCATTTGTTATGTGGATTGTTCACTCCAAGTGGTTCATGCATCCCATAATCGAAGGAACTAATCCCTTGTTGGGAGGAGCTATCCCTTTGAAGGAGGATTCTATCCCTTTGAAGGAGGACCCGGTAACTGATCTCCATTGCACTATAAATTGAGGCATTGGGTCAGTGGCTTGGGAGGTTAGAAGCGCAACTTTTGAGGGTAAATGCTAGTGAAATCAAGACTTCCTATTTGAGCTTAAGAGGAGAGATCACATACCTTTTTGGCTTCATTAGGGAGTGAGTGAAGCTTGTCAAAGTAGAGGAGACTTCTTGTTGGACCCTGAAAGGAGCTTGTACAGCGTCAAGGCAAAGGTTGTAAGGTTCTTTTCTTTTGAATTAATACAATCAAGCTCATTTTTCTCAACAAGTATCTTATGCTATTTGTTTCATGGACTCCATGACTTTCATGTTAAATATGGTTTATAATATTGGATATTCAGGTGATATTTAATTGTTTGCCTTGTTTGTGCTTGCAGGTTTGCGACGAAGGAACTTACTTAGATCAAAGGAGCGAAGGCATCTCCGAACTTGCGTTGGACATGAGGTAGGCCCTTAAACACACTTGTTTCCCATTACTTATAAAGCACATTTAGAGAAGGATAGTGTTTAGTTGGTTTGTTTGTCATTAGGTCTTCATTAGATTCTAGGAAGGTTTGTCTTGTCTGCAAGATCGACTGATTCCGCGTGACATGGATTCTTACGTGTTTTATGTACCTGTGGCTACATCGATTCTGCTTCTAGAGCTTTATTTTTAAGGGTATCACCTACTACAAGAATCCTACAGGAGTTCATGTAGTTGCTTCTCCCTCTAGAACTTTTAGCTGAGGTTTATGTAGGGACTTGGGAGGACTCTATTAAAGGTTCTGATGGTCATGGAGAAGCAGTCGGTAGGCTGTAGGTAAGTGGTAGGGGTGCTGTTTGTTATTCCCTTTAAAAAAAAAACAAGATTGTTGTGTTTTATTTGCAGGGAGGAAAGAAATGATTAGGAATGTGGTGGTGCTGGTATGGAATGAAGGGTTATGATGACAGAAGGCTATATGATGGCCCACAGGCCTTTTTTGAAAGCTTCCAGCTCTTCAATCCCTTCTTTGACTTGACTTCGAGCTCTCTATGATTTCTATAGGAGCCTCTTGTAGAACACACAATGCCTCCTGTAGGATGGACATATTTCAAAAAAAATAATACCAGGGGATGGAAAAAGACAAAAATGATGGAAGAGGGTCTAGAAGAGGTGTAATAGGCTTGTGGCATGTCCCCTTTCCTTTTTTGGTCCTCTTGCAACCTGCAATGCCCTCAAAAAGAAGTTATTTGTTTTTTAAGAGACAGCTAGGGCACCTCCAGGAGGTTTTCACCATACCTGCCTACCCTGGGCGCCTCCAAGGGGGGTTTTCACCCAGGGACCTTTATTCTCCTCATTTTTTATTTCTTTGTCATCTTTGGGCTACCTCAAGAGAGGTTTTTAGCCCCAAGATGGGACTCAAGTGCCTCATAGAGGTTTTCACTAGAGTCCTTATATATCTATCTATCTATCTATCTATCTATCTATCTATATATATATATATATATATATATAATATAATATATATATATAAATGAGTGGGTGAAGTGGAGGTAGAGGTTTTCTCCACTACCAACACTATTTTACTCAGCTCTTCAATGAATTCTTGCTTAGAGAGGGGTTTCTTATAGATTTTCAACCTATGCCCATTGAAAAGCATGGGGATGGCTTCCTCATCAATATTCCTGATCAGAACTGAGTCATTTTCATTGCATTTTTCTATAATGTATGGTCCCAGCCATCTTGTCTGGAGCTTGCCCTTGAAATCTTTGTACCGTCAGCCATACAACAGCGCCCAGTCTCCTTCTTGGAATTGTTTCTCCTTGATGTTCCTGTCATGTCATATCTTCCTCTGCAGCTGCATTACTTCTCCGTGGAGAAGGGCCTGCAATCTCTGTTAATCCAATCCATTAAGTTTGAGTAACCTTTCCCTTTGTGCATGGCTGAGATCTAGGTCTAGCTGAGCTGCCATCCTTAGTGTATTGTATTCAAATTCTATTGACGACAGAGCCATCTTTCCATAGACCAGCTCATAGGGTATGAACCATGTGGTGGTTTTCCATGTGGTGTTGTAGGCCCAGGTGGCCTCAACCAATCGATCTTCCTAATATTTCCTGCTGCTGCTCACTACCTTGGTCAAAATACCCTCCAAAGTTCTATTGGTGACTTCCACCTGTCCATTGGCTTGTGGGTGGTAGGGGGTGGAAGTCCTGTGCTTGATTTTATGATGGATGAGCAGGTCTTCAATCAGATTGGATTTGAACTAACTGCCTTGATCTATAAATAGTTCTATTGGATACCCGAACTTATAGAATATGTTTTCTCTTAAAGACTCAGCTACTTTTTCTTCAGTTGCTGCCTTGATTGCCTTTGTCTCTGCCCATTTTGTCAAATAATCAGTGCACATAGTGATGTATTGTTTTTGGTTTGAAGGAGGGTTGATAGGACCCACAAAGTCCATGCCCCACTTCTCAAATGGCTCGAAGTCACTTGAGGTTGCAAGAACATCTCATCCTTTGGAGTAGGATTCACCATCCTTTGAAACCAATCACATTGGCTGATATATCTCCTCACATCTTGATGAAGAGTTGGCCAATAGTAACCTGCTTGCAGAATTTCGAAGATAGTCCTCTTTGCTGCAAAATGTCCTCTGCAAGGCTCGTCATGACAGGTTAGGAGAATGTCAAAAACTTCCTCTTCCTTGACACATCTCAAAATATGATCTGGGCCAAGTTTGAAGAGATTGCCCCCAATCCTAGTGAAAGGGGCACTTTTCCTCATGATCTTGCTCTTCTCCCTTGAGGACAGGTGTGGTGGGAACTGTGCTGAAACCAAGTAATTCGCTATATCAGCAAGCCATGGAGAGAGTACTGAGATAGTGAATAGGTGTTCATATGGAATCGAATCATCCACCATTCCTTCTTCACCTACAGGTAGATTTATTCTAGACAAAAAGTCAACAACAACATTTTCCTTACCATGCTTATCAACAATGGTTAGATCAAACTACTACAATAAAAGAAACCACTAATAATGCGAGCATTCACCTCTAGTTTGTTCATTAAATACCTAATTGTAGCATGATTAGTGTGTACAAAGGTTTGATAACCTGTGATGTAATGTCTAAATTTATTTAAGGAATGTACCACAGCTAGGAGTTCCTTCTCGGTTACTGTGTAGTTCAACTCTACCTTTGAATTTTTTTTATTTATAAAGTATATGGCGTAAGGTAACTTTTCATCAATTTTCCTTAAGGCTACTCCTATTGCTTTGTTTGAGGCATCTATGTGAATGTGGAAAGGTAGGGCCTAGTTGGGACCTCTCAAAATTGGGGCAGTCACATGCTTACTTTTCAAGGAATCTAGGGCTTCTTAACAGTTGTCAGTCCATATGAACTCGACATCTTTCCCCAAAATACCAAAAAATGGAGAGGCTATCTTACAGAAATCTTTAATGAATCTTCTATAATATCTCACTAAGCCTAGGAAACTTTGGACATCTCTCACCTTTTGAGGAGGTGGGACCCTTTGGATGATTGAAATTTTGCTGGGGTCCACCTATAATCCTTATTGAGAGATTGCATGACCTAGCATAGTTCCTTCAGTCATCAAGAATTTACACTTTTCCGGACTGAGGGACAGGGTCATTTCAATACACTTGTCCAAAACTTCCCCAAGTTAGACAAAGCTTCCTGGAAGTTAGAACCATAAGGAGTAAAATCATCCATATATATTTCCACTGCATCATGAATCAGTCCAGAGAATATACTCAATACTGCTCTTTGGAAAGTGGTCGGAGCATTGCACAACCCAAAAGGAAGGACCCAATATGCAAAGGTGCCCCAAGGACAAGTGAAAGTGGTCTTATCTTGGTTTTCCGAGCTCATTTGGATCTGATTGTACCCACTAAACACATCTAGGAAGGAGAAAAACAATTTCCCCGCCAAATCATCTAACACTTGATCTATGAAAGGCAAAGGAAAATGGTCCTTCTTGGTGGCCTTGTTCAGTTCCCGATAATCGACACAGATTCTCCACTTACCATTTTTCTTTGGCACTAGCCCCAAAGGAGAGACCCATTCATTATCAGAGATGGGGTAGATGAATCTTGCATCCAGTAACTTTTGCAATTCTTCCTTGACAATGTCTTTAAGGGCTAGATTCATCCTCTTTTGAGGTTGCCTGACTGGTTTGCAATCTTCCTTAATGTAAATGTGATGAGTACAGACTGAAGGGTGCGCTCCCTTCATCTCCTTATAGCTCCAAGTGAAGGCATCCAAATGGTTTCTCATAAGATACACAGTTCCTTCTCCTGAGAGGTGGATAGGGATGAGTTGATTTTCAAGGTTCTTTCATGGCCAAACTTCGTGTTCTTAACACTGAGAGAGGTCGGGTTGGCCACACAGAGATCAACTAAAGGATTGTCTTAGATTTCTTTCACTAGCTCTTCTAATGGAAAAATACTGAGGGGTGGATTTTGAATCAAGTTTTCAATGAGATCATCCTCAGTTTGTGGTCCCAACCCCCATGGCAGCTTCTATTGCACATAGTGGTGCAGAATAGAGTTCATCCTCATCTTCCTCCTCCAACCAGAGAGGTAGATCATGTTCTAACAAAGGTTAGGCAGGAGGGTACAAGACTAGCTACTTGGACATATGCCCATTCTTGATTGTCATGTTCCCAACTCGACAGCTGATGTAGGCATCTGTAGTAGCCAACCAGGGTCTTCCGAAGATGAGAGGATACCTAGTGAGCTTTACCTTTGGCTGGAGAATGAGGAAATCAGCAGTGTACTCCCAAGAGTCAATGGAGACCATCACATTTTCCACAATCCCTTCAAGAGTCGCAGTGGAGCAGTCTACTAACTGCAATAATGTTGTGGTCTTTCTCAAGGAGCCCCGGAGGTTGTGCTTGAGCATATTGTCCTTGTTCCTTTCATTAATGGAAGCCCCCAGATCAATCAAGGTATGGGGGATCATGGTGCCATTAATTTGGACATCGACTACTCGGCTTCCAGGGTCTAGATACTTCAGACAAATTACCTACCCCAACATCAGGTCGGAAAGTTGTCCTCTAACATTGATGGTTAGGGCATCTCCCTTACGCCTACCTGGATGCCTAAAGCACTTCTCTCTGATCATCTTGTTGTATATAGGCACATCCTTTATGGCTTGGAGAAGTGGTATCTTTACATATAATTGTTTCAATTCTCCCAGAAATTTAGTTTCTTCTGGGGTAGGCTGTGTTGTTCCAGATAATCTCTCAAGAAAGGGTGGATTTTCTTTCGGTTCACTTTCCTCTTTATCTTCCTCATCCTCCTTAGGGGGAGTCTGGTTATCTGGAAGAACCTTCCTAGATCATAGGTTAATCTCCTGAATCTCCATAGCATAGGTTGGGCATGATGGTTCCCCACTATATACTTGCTAAGCCTGTCTGTTATTCAAGTTCAGGTTTGGTTTGAGCAGGCATTTGGGGTTGCCTTGGTGGAGCAAGAGGCAATGTTTGTGGTTGAGCAGATGGTGGAGGCAAAAGAGTTGGAGGAGAGTTGTACTGGGGCCTCCACCCCTAATGAGGTGCATTCCAGTGAGGTTGTGGCTGAGCATAAGAGTGAAATGAATGAGCAGCTGGTTGAGCATGATATTGAGATGGATATGCCCAAGGAGGAGGTGTGGATCAAGAAGGATGAGCAGGGGGGGCCCAAGAAGGCATGGAAGTGGCTTGATTGGGGTTCTAGTATGCCTGGGATGTCCCTTGCATTCCCTGTTGGTAAGGTCTAGGTCCATGCGGCCTCCTTTGGTTTATGAAATAAACTGGTTCAGTGGCTCCTTCAGCCCCTTGGTATACAACTTTAATTTCGAGCAAGGAAGGGCACTTATTTGTAGGATGATCTTCACAGACTGAACACACCTCTATAGAGTTCACTAGGCATTCATTCCTAGGATGCCTTCTAGTGCACCTAGGAAAAAAAATGATGAAAGTCCTCTCTACTTCCTCTTGTTTCCTTTTGATATGCAACGTATCCACTTGCATGGCAAGAGTCTACAACATCTCACTTTTGAAATCTTCCAGAATGTTTCCAAATTCCCCTTCGAGGGATGAACTGGAGCAGGAGGTATTGGCCATGGGTTGACTCCCCCTACCTTTCTTTCTGTCTACCCTAGAATGGTTTCTAAAGACAGTCTTGATGTCTTCATAAGGTAGCCGGTAGATGTCTCCCCTAGCCAATAAATGGAGGGTGTCTAGAAGGTCTTCCAGAATTCCTATGAGCATGACCAAATTCAAAGATTCAAGGTCAAGTGTGCACCTAGACCTTTTATAGCTGAGTTGGAATCTCTCTTCATAGTCCTCCAATGATTCATCACTTCCCATGGTAATTTGGAAGACTTCTTCCTTGGTATATTTTGATCTACAGTAGTCCCGGTATTTTGACTAAAGGCTTGCTACATCTGAGCCCAAGTTGTGATGTTGTTGCCAGGTAACCCTATGAACCAGTGCAATGCTACATCCTTGAGGGTAGAAGGGAACAGTTTCAACTTCTGCTCATCTTCTGCATAGTCATAGGTTGGACAGATAACAACAAACTCAAATATGAAGGTGCCAGGATCTTCTGTGGTCAATCCATGGAAGTGAGGTAGGTCTAAAGGGCTTATGTTCTTCATTTTAGTGTCCCCATTGGTCTCTCAGATGGGAAAAGTTCCCTCTACTCTTTCTCCATTCCCCCTAACATTTTTGTTTTCATCCATTGTCTCAGGAGGGATATTTTCTTCCTCTTCTTCTCCTATAGGTTCTTCAAATATCTCAGGTTGTTCTTCTAAAGGTTCTTCTAGATCACTGCCTCCGAAGAAGAGAGAAGGGTGGCTTTGTGATGTGGTGGGGATGTTGGGTAAGAATTTTCCTGAATTATCTATGTTCCTACGAGGCATGAAAGGAAATCTCTTTTTGGATTATTTTTTTATTTTTTCTGCTTATACTTGTAAAACTGAAATTTATTGAACAAACAAATTGCAACTAACTAAAATGAACTTGCTAAAATGGAAATTGAAAAATTGAAATGAAAGCAAGGAAATGACTAACTTTACTGAAATGGAAATTGTAGAATTGAAATGAAAGCAAGGAAATGACTAATCTACTTTGCTGAAATGGAAATTGTAGAATTGAAATGAAAGCAAGGAAATGACTAATCTACTTTGCTAAAATGGAAATTGCAAAATTGAAATGAAAGCCAGGAAATGACTAATTTACTTTGATGAAATGGAAATGGAAGAATTGAAATGAAAGCAAGGAAATGCAGGAATTGAAAGAAACAACTACTCTGCTTTTGCTGAAATGAACTACTTAGCAGAATGTTACAGTAGAAAATAGAAGAAAAGCAGTAATCACAAAATACTCTGATGCTTCCCTGGAAATGGCACCAAAAAGTGGTGAGCACCAATATTTCAGCAGTAATGTTGCAACTCCTGGGGCTTCCTACTTTACTTTTATCAACTCGGTAGTTCGTAACAAACTTCAAAGTGACGACGTTGTATGCACAAGTACTAGCTCTTACTGCAAGTTTTCACTTGGTCAGCTGGCACAAGATCACTAGGAGATCAAACCAAATTCTATGATTTTTCCGAAAAGGCTTTTAACTATGATGAAATAAATCTAACTCTACAAAGACTATTCTACTTGCAGAAAGAGAAAGAAGACTCGAGTGTAATGCAAAACCTAGCAAACCCTAATTTTTCCAACTAACCCTACTTTTGCGGAAAAATAGATGAAAACTGATGAAATGAATGCCACTGACTGTTGAAAAGGTAAATTACATATATTCAAGCTATTCCTAGAAGAAAATGCGAAAAGAACATCTTTTTGCATTTGTATGTGTTTTATGTGAAATTGTTATGCATGTGATTTTGTCTGTTTATGATTGTGGCAGAGGGTTGGTGGCGATGGAGGCCGGATTTGGTTTTCACAAAGGTGTAAGAAGGTGTGGAGGGGTCCTAAGAAGCCTTTGGTAACATTCTGAAGACTTACCCTACAATCGGACTTTGAAAAATCACTCACAGGAAATTCTACAGGAGGCTGCAGGGGATCTATAAGAGGATCTACAGGAGGATGTCAAGAGCTATTTTTAGAGGTTTTAAAGAGTGGAAATATGGTAAGAAATGGTAGTTGAAGACTAGAGGGATGTGTTGAGGTGTCTGGGGCTTAACAAGGAGGATCATGAAAGAAAATGATAGTTGGATTTGTTCAAATGATGAGAGGAAAGCTTATGGAAAAGTGCAGGAATTAGGGCAGATTCGTAAAGGACTATGAATGACTTGTGAAACCTGTGAGAAATGAGATTATGTTAGCTACTTTATTGATGTATTGTGAGTTGAGGTGTGTTGTAATAGATCTACACATATAACTACCGAAACTGAGCAAGAAAAGGAATAGCTGCACCAAGAAAACATAACCATATCTCTTGTTAACCAAACTTCTGACCTAGAAACATAAAGTACTGAATAGTACCTTAGAAATAGAAAAGATAGAAAAGAGATTTATTATAGAAACAGGAAATAATCTTGGCAAAATGAATCTGAATCAACCCTTTAACTTTTCAAATCAAATCATCACACTAGAAATTGCATGGAAGAAACAAAACTGTGTTTTTAGTGGCAGCAATGGTGCCTTGATCTCAAATCATGGTCCGAGGAAGGGAGAAAGGAGATCAGGGCCTGTTGTTTGCCTTTTTAAATCTTAGCCTATCACTGTATCAACCTACTTCAACAAATGAAATAGAAAGAAACTATGAAAACCATCAAAAACAACCTATTCTAAACAAGGTAAGATGAATTTATGTAATTGAAATTAACTCATGAACTGAAGCAAAAACATATAAGTAAAAAGCAAGAGGTGTTGGGAAACTTGGATTGGGACCTAACCCAAGAGCTTTAGCCCTATGAAATAAATTAGTGCTGGCTCAGAAAATATGCCATCTCCATTATCAAAATAAAAGTCACATTACATAAACTATTCACAAAAATAAGCTCGAAAATGAGTTGAACAAGAGCTGCACAAAAGTGCGAAAATTCTACTAATAACTGGCTAACCTCCTGAGGCTCTAAGCCCCCCCTATTTATACAAATGGAGTTCCCCATCATCCCTCCTAAAATCAAAGGGCTCGGCTTCCCATAGCTAGAGATAGACAGTAGTTCTTCTTGACTTGCTCGGCTGCCCCTTGGATGCATCGATGTGGATGTTTGTGCTCTGCGTTTTTGATGGAGGATTCGAGGTAGGGAGTCATAAATGAGGGGGACACCCTCCTACAAATCCTCTCCCTTGTTTTCCTCGAATATTGGCTGCCAAATGCTCATTAATCCTTTGACTTTGTCCAAAATTGACCAAAATTCTACATAAAGCCCACATTAGACTTCATGGCATAATGACTAACCTAATTCACTCTATTAGCATAAATATAATCAAAATGAGCCCATATAATTACCCATTTTTGGGGCTCATCACATTGCACCACCATGATTAGTCCTTTTAGTAATATGTGGTCCAATCCAAGGCATCAGTCTAATGAATTCTCTGCGATAGTCGCTAATTTCATTGATGTGATCGTGTGCACCTTGCTTTGTCATCCTAGGCCCTTTATCGAGAAAATCCTTCTTAATTCTATATTCCAGCTTCTTGGCTTCCACTTCCAGCAAAGCGCTTTTCTCCCTTAAGCGCACCCTACCGTTCATAAGTTCTTGGAGCCTAAGCTCACCCTGTCAGATTTCCTCGTTAGGTTCCAAGTGTTCTGCTTTGTTCAGCTGCGCTACCCCTTCCTCCAAGTTTCTGCAAACCATCGTATCTACTGGTGCTACCATGTGCAAACTAGGAATTTTATCCTCTATGGAGATTACAGCGTTCACTCCATACTCCAGCCACGGAGGCCCCTGTGCCATAATTTTCTTTCACATGGTCCTATAAGCCCATAGAACCATTGGTACACGTAGGTTCCAATCAGTCTGTTACACACTGTGTAGCTTGTTTAGTGCTTCGCATACTTCGTTAAAGGCTTCTACGTGGATAACCTTCTGTGCACGTGATCTTCCCATACTCCATGGTTCCAACTGGAAGGGTTGTTCATGACATTTCCTTTCCCACACATGCTCACTGACCGTGTCTCCTAACGTGAAGACTGTGTGCATCCGCGCAGGTTTCGTACCATATGCATGTATCCATCTAGACAGGTGGGCGTGCAGACCATTTCACTGGAAATATTTTCTATTAATCACATCTGAGGGTTCCCAAATCACATGTGCATCGTTCTCTTGCATTCGTGCCAGTCCTCAAAGCTTCTTTGGCGTGTACCCCACCATTGTGTGGGTGTAGCATGCAATACCCATTGCAAAGCTTCGAAATGTTGTTGTTCTGGCACCTCTCTTTCAAATATGTTCAGGAAGTCATCCACCTCACTTAACCCATCATATGTAGGTAGATCCCTTACCTCCATTGATACGCAACGTAGCAATCTCGTCATCATATTACAGTTCAGCATGGTTACCTCGTGTAACCGGTTCTCCCATTGTTCTATCTCCTCATTAAAATCTAAGGTGCAAGAGCTTTCGTGCTCCCATGAGATTCATCCATCCGTGGTTGGATTCACCTAGTCTTGTTCTTGCACGGTTATCTTGTAGATGTAGTCCAAATTGTCATCATTGTCGTAGTTGCACACTAGCTCTTTGTAGTGTGATCCTTCTGCAGGGTCCAAAGGTACAACTATGCACAGAGACGTTTTCTTAAAAAACATATTGCACTTCTTCAGATTTATCACCCCATTCATGTGAGTGGCCCAATCTATTCCTAATAATGTGGGGTATGGATTGTTGTCATCAACAATCTCAATTACTTCGGAGTCTGCTAGCGTGCTAGCTCCTTTGATATCAATTGTGATTCCTTACAATCTCCCCATAGGTAGGATCTTTTGTTGGTTCGCCATTCGCAGTTGGATAAGAGACCATTGCAGCGTAGGCCTTCCCATTCTCTTCCATGTCTGCTTTGGTAGGATGTTCGCGTCTGATCCTAGATCCAGAATCACTTGGTCCATCTCATATTCTCCAATTTACGCGATCAATCTCATCTCCCTTCCCGTCCTCGTTGTGTTATTTCCAAGCTTTTGGACTATGCGAGGTTCTCATGGCATGGTCCCAATGCATCTATTTATGAGTTCTTGCAGCCCCTTTATAGGCTTGTTGTCACGCAATAGCTTCATTCATGTTTCCAAGAATGTTGTGACCATTGATGGGTCCATTTTCGGCTATGGTCTATCTTTTCTTCCTGAAGTGGAGGCATCAGTGAAGCTATTCTTGGCTTCCATGAAGGCTTCCTTAGCGTGCTCCAAATCAAAATCTGGTTCTTTCATTGGAGCCTTGCGAACCCAATTACTCTCTTCAGGCTGCTTGCCTTTGTCATCCCCTGTCGAGATTCCACTTTGGAGCACAATATTCACATCAGGGTCTTCTTTGTGTGGCTCAGACCTCATCATTTGCAAGTTCTGAGTCAGGGGAGGTTGGAATGCTCCTTTTTCACGTAGCCGTGTTATTAGTGTGGGACAATCCTCCATCTTATGATCAAACAATGTACATACAAGCATGATGGCCAAATTGTATTTGTACAATCGTGGGAATAATGTCCTAGCCCTTCGCAATTGTAACATATCAACTATCCACGACCTCTTCCAGGTCCTCCTCCACCTTGGCCTTGTCCACACCCTTGAAATCCGGTTCGTTTCGTCCCTGCATTCTGGTCAAGGGGTCGCGTTTCAGCCTGAACTCTGTAGGTAGGAGTTTGGTCCATCATTAGCTCATAATTTTTACAGGTGTGCTCATCATGTCCCACTAATCTACAGAAATTACAAAACAACTGTTGTGAATTCTGCATGTACTTCTATAATAAATGGCAATTATATGTAGCATGCATTCCTCCTATCTGACAATTCATGCACCATAATGTAGACACTATGCTCGGTCATGCATGTAGACGCTACACTTAGTCCTCCTCCTACAAGGTAATTCGCAAACACTGGGTAGTGGTCCTTGTCATGTCCCTGACCCTTGCTCTTTGCGCACCATACCTCGTCGCGCACTTCTAGGCAAGCTTTCCAGTCTTGCTTCAGACTCTGCATTTCAAGGCACAAGTTTTTCAACTCCACATGAATCTGCTGACCAGGTTGGGTTCCTATATCAGGGTCTCATGCAGTCTCATCGCGACCTCTAAGGCCTCAGCCTAAGTTGTTAGCCTTTGTTATGACATCGCATTCCTTAAATGCGATGTTAACAATGCTACAAACCATTCCCGGTGTTGTTTGTCTATCAACATCATGTTAGCTTCACGAATTGTGCACTTCAGTCTTTTTGAGGCCTCAGAAATTTGTGGCAACAACAAAGTGGGATAACCACCCAGTCCAGACCTTAGAGAAGCTCCTTTTTTGTTTGGGATAGTGGCTCCTACTGGATATGATGGGACTAGTTTCCCATTTTTTTGGATTTATATGATTTGTGAGATTTTCCTAATTATTTGCAAAAGAATGACTAGAAATAACATAACTTTATTCTAAGACGAAAAACTTTGAATTAAATCTATTTTAATCTAACCCGGGATATTGCTGGTTTTATGTGATATAAAAATATGTCTATGTAATCCATGATGATATAGATAAATCACATACTATATAGAGTTAATATATTGTAAGATGATTCCTTCGAGAAAATAGTTAATCAAAAGAATTGTGAAAAACATATAGCATATTCTAATGATCACATACAAAACAAGACATTCTCTATTCTGATATTGTACAATAATGCAACTGATACTTCAAACAGAGATGACATATTTCATACATAATTCATGAAAGATAATCTTATCACTAACACTAGAACAAGGATTTAGCAAACATGATAATAGTACTAGATGTGTACCGTTCTACACATTTGACTAGTGACAATAGGCCATAATCAATCTTCTAACAATAAGCATCCCAAATAATACAATAGTGCATCAACAGTGATCAACAAAAAGATATTTGATTGAAAAGACCATATTCCATGATTCCATCAAGAAATATACAAACTTACGATAGCCCATTCTTTGTAAATGTTCTTAATAAAATTATGGACCCTTCTCTAAATGCATGAGAAGGGTTTAAATACTATTATTAATTAACTAAGAATAACTTATAAAAAATATCTATGAGAAGGTTTCAAACAACCTTCCTTATTCCTAGTATCTAACTTTCCAAAAATAAAATTGCTCAAAAATGACTTAGGTCTTCAATGATTAATCACTGCTGCCAACTTTGCCTCTCAACTCACAAATATCAGACATTGGCCTAACTTGTGTTGGCATCCCGAATTGTGTTCTCAACTGCCCTGTAAATATAGCATCATGTAAAGGTGGCAACATTCTCTATACTGAATCCAAGGAGCAATTCAAGGTCATGATCTGACTGTGTGGTTTGACCAAAAGTTTCCATACCGCTTCCCAGTTGATTTTTGACATCCTCTCAATTGTTTCCTTCTGTAGCTAACTGTTATTCTTCCAATTCTCGTCTAATCCTTTAAGATCAGAAAGTGTTTTTGGATCAACCTCCTTTATGAGGTTGGAGGTATGAAACATATGATTTATTGTTTTGACAATGCTCTTTGAAATACTCATTGCTCTGGCTATTACTAGTTCAGCCTGTTTCACCCGTAAGTCCCAATTAGTGAATAGAATATCCTTATGCCTTTCATTGATCTTCAGGAGACTTGAGCTTTTCCCTTCATCTAAATCTAGCCATTCAATATAATCAAAGATCTTAGAATTGAGTTCATTGAACTCAATTCTTTGATCAATAATGATGTTTTTTAATTTTTCACTACTATTCAAAGGTGGAATGATCTTTGATATGTTGTCAAGGAAGAGTCGTTTTTTCTTTGTCAGTAAAGTATTCAGTGTTAAAGCCTCATTAATAAATTCCTCTATAGTAGGAATATCCTTATACTTTACTAGGTCACTATTTAACTCTTGGATCTATTTGTTTTTAGCAGATAAGTCATTTTCATGAGTTATCTTCAATAGTTCCATATCCTGTTGTAGCTTATGCATCTATTCCTCAGCTTGACAGTTTACACTGGATCTTTCTCCATCTAACTGTTGTAGTAGTAAGGCATTCTGGTCATCATTTTCTTTAATCAAAACAGAGACTTCAGTTGCTTTATCAATTGTTATTGTAGCATAGGCTTCGACAAATTGAGATAGCCGAGTCAAATGTTCAGTTGGATATATTTGTGTGTCCTTCCATAGGACATCCATAAATTCATGTTCTGAGGCAATTTTGGTTCTCCTCCTCTTCCTCTATCTTTTTATGATAGCTTTATGAAGAGGGTTGTAAAATACATCTAGAGGGGGATAATTGTTACATTCAAAACAATTTCAATAGTTGGATCTGCTGGGATTACCTCTGTATCTTGGGAACTTGTTTTTGGACCTTCAATGGTCACTACTGCTATTTCCCCTAGCGGGGTCTGAAATCCTGTAGTTTCTTGTGTTGATGACACCTTAGGGGTATCCTGTAGTTTGTCATTGAATGAATCCCACATCTTTTCCAGTTCATTTGTTTCTACTTCCTACTCTTGTGAAGTTCTTGTCTTATTCTTCTTTTGCGAATTGGTTTCAATTATATCATCAGCAATCCAAAATTATTGTGGGAGGTGTTCTAACCTCTGTCCTCTAAACTCTTGGAAAATTTTGAACTTTTTTGAGTCGAACTTTGTCTTGGCTGCATTCAAAATCTGCTCAAAGTCTTCGACAGATTCTGGTAAGTCTTCAAACTCATCAATTGCATGAGTTACAAGTCTGATCTTAACTAAAAGGGTGAATTTGTTTGCTATATTCTGTGGGTCAAAAGGCATAGCTGGTAGAATAGGAAGCTTTAATGACTGCATATTGTGATACTCTTTATATGCATGACCATAGTTAAGAAGGGTAAATGACCCACACTGAAGGGTAAAATTTGGCCATAAATATTTATCCATTTCCCTCAATGTTTTTGTAAGGCCATTTCCTATTGTCTGGTATGTTACTTCTCTTGCCAGTGATTTATCTGATACATACATAGGGAGGGCATGTGGGAAAGCTTGGATACCAAATATCCTGAAATAAGAGAAGGGTTCTTCTAGAAAATACCTTCCGATTGCTTGGAGGTTTGTGATAGCTTGTTTTGCGAATCTTGGACATCTTCTATTAAAAACTAACTGATGTAAGGGAAGAACAACTCCCTGGCATAATTGGTAAAACTGTGGAATATAGTCTTCTTCCCACATTTGCTTGTAATTTAGGAAGATAGAGGTAGGATCATTGGTAGTCCATTTCAAACCCATAGTTGGAAAATGAGTACAGAAACAAACAACATCAAAGATATATGCAGACATGAAGAATTGGGGAACTGCTCTAGAGGAGGCAGCCCTAGTTTGGCGATATTCAGTAATTTCTTTGGCCAAATTCTTAGACATAATGGTTGTCCAATTCATAACGTGAGAATTAACACAAGCCTCAATTAACGAAACCCAATTTATTGATAATTTAGAATTGTCAGGGAGGCCATACAATCTACATAGCATAGAGGCTGCAAAATTATAAGGATTAGCCAAAGAAGCAATGGGGTACATACCCGCTTTATCTTGTTTGAATTTATTGTCTCTTCTCCTCCTTTCCTGTATCATTTGGAATGGGCCTTCGTTTTTCTTTACAAACTTTTCAGCAAACGACATGCTGTAGATGTCCTCGGCATTGGGTAGTTTGTACATTTCTTGTAAATCTTCGACTCTGAAAGATCCCAAGGCTGTATTTTTAGCTGTCTTGATAACTCTGTCTTTGACTTCTATATTCTTTATTATCCATATTATCATATCTGTGTATGGTAAGGGTCTAGCCCTTGCTTCTATCCAGTGAAGGAAAGAGCACGTAGCGTCTCTGAATTGCACAACTGACGGTTCTATGTTGACAACAGTTGGTCGAATGTCTGTTACTTTAAGGTTTTCATTCTCTAGCGTAGTATAGATAGTCTACCATGTAGTGGCACCTCAATCTGTAGTGCATTTTGTATCTGTAAAGATGGACAACATCTCTTTGCTTTCATTTTTGCGATAGACTGCTGTGTATGCTTCCTCATCACCTTTCAAATGGACATTATTTGACTGGAGTTCCTATTAAAACCAACAACAATTAATTGTTGCATAAAAATAAATTATTTGATGAAATGACTGAGCATTGTGAGAAAAGATTCGGGAATGAGTTCAACATTAATCAACCATAATGAATACAATGATTAAATGCATAGGGATGATAACCAAATTAACTCATTCTGACCTGACTCATGTCTGACTCAAAAGCACTTATTAAACATCTGTCAAATCTGTCACATCAGATATTTAAGTTATGGCACGAATGAAACTTTGTTTGATGGAACTTGTGATCTGCGATATGCGATATCACAAAATTGCAAGATTGCAATATCGGGATATCACAATATTAGGGTTTTAATAGGTAACATTTAAGTTGCTAACATAATATCCTCCAATGTGCGATATGTGATTGGGATGTCGCATACAAAGTTCAATTAGAAGTCGCATATCGGTGTTTTTTGAATGTGCTTAACTTTGCTACTAAGGAATCATGTTATTTGTGATTCGCGATGAAGACTTTAAATATGTTCTGAAAGGGTTTTTGAAAAGTAAAAATTTTCTAAAAGTTGGCATTTTATTCAAAAAGAAGGGAAAAAAATACTTTAAAAGGGTCCCTATTTGTATTATACATAATAAAAATGTTGGGGGGGCGGGGTGGGTGTTGGGGGGTTGTTATCTAGCACAACAATTTCCGATTCACTTGGGAGAACCTGCTATCTCTGATTATTTTCTTTGACATTTCTCAAACTTTCAAAACAAGAAAAGTTGCAAAAAAATAAGAATTGTATGATTCATAAATCAAACAGTGTCCCTCTGGAATATAAAGTATTTGCATATCTCACTTCTTTTCTTACTCGACTCTTTAGGTGATAAAACATGAATATCTGTGTCAGTCAATACTTATATTTATAAAGATAAAGTAGTTATTCTCTTAAAATTGGCTTTATAGATTTTTACTCATTTAATCATAGATAGAGCCTCTGCTGCTAGCAGGCATTCATAGCCTTGACAGGGTTATCTTTTAACCAACAATGATTCATATTCCCATCTGAAATTGATTCCTAATTTCACAATTTAACCAAAATTTTATTCAACTTCGTTTTACTTGGAACTTGTCTCTTTTCATGGTGATTTTTTTCTTTAAATATCCTTAAAAGCCATTGTCCAAGCTTGGTGACCTGATGGTCACAATGTCATTCAGTGGTTGTAACTTAAACTAAACAAGTTGGCTTGTGATGAGACCCCTTGTCTTTTGATTGTTTTAATCAAGAGATATTACCCTGTTATGATATGCAGCCCTGGTAATAGCAATTTGAATTATTTTCTTGTGATCGTGATTAACAAGCTCGTGATGAGACTTATTATATTTTAAGTTTTTTGAATATTTTTAATTTCATTGTGAAAAAGAAAATTTTGTCAGATGGGGTGAATCATTGGCTCGTTTAAGAGTCATGGATGATAATTATAGATTTGGAAAATGCCTTTTTGCAGAGAATCATTGCTCAGTTACTGGTTCTTTTCTTGACTGGTACAAAAGCATCTATACTTTATGAAATGAAGAGTCTTTTCAGGAACTAAATGTCTTTAGAAAATTCAAAATTTTCCCAATGAAATAAGGTTTACTTAAATATCATATTTATAATTATCCTTTTTCTCTTCTTCTTTATAGAAGCGAGAAATATCAAGTAAACTCTCATAAATTAAAATTTTGAAAAGCCAAAAGAGATACTATTCAATATTTATTTTCCTAAAACTTAAAATTTTAAAACTAACATTTATCTTCTAGGAAAAGTATTTTTTAAGAATTTTCCCATTTACAGGTAAAGAGTCTTTTCTACCTGACAAATCTTGTAGTAAAAAGGTGGATGGGCCTAATTTCTCTATGGCTTGAAATGGACCAAGCCATAGTCTTTGGAATTTGGTATGTTTACCTTTTTCCTCATGTGCCTTATCTTATTTCAAAACAAGATCTCCAATTTCAAAATTTCTTGGGCTGGCGGATGTTGTATTGAATGAAGCTTTAACTATCTGTTGATGATGAGCATGTGTTGTTTTAGTTTTCTCTCTCTATTCTTCTAATTTGAGGATTTGACCATGTCTAAGTTGAAGAGAAGAAGAAGGGTTTTCATCAATAAACTAAACTAAAGCAAGAGATGGTATCGTTATGCTTGTGGGTAGAATTGCTTCTTTCCCATAAACCAATACAAATGGAGAAGTACCTATTGAGGCCTTTTGAGTGATTCTATCTGCCCAAAGAGAAAATATTAGTGCTTTATGCTAGTTCTTATGATTTTTCTCTATAGTCTGTTTGATAATTCTAATCAGGTTCTTGTTTGTAGATTCAACTAAACCATTACTTTGCAGATAATAGTTAGCTAAGTATTTAAGTTTAAAACCTATTTTCAAAGAAAACTCTACCATAGCATTTCCGGAAGTAAGATGCATTATTAAACATTAAATATGATGGGTGGCCAAACCTAGTAATTATAAAGTGATCAATGAAATTCGTAATGTTTTGGGCGTTAACTACCTTTAATGGGATAACTTATACCCACTTTGTAAAATAATCGGTTGTAGTTAGAATATACTTATGCTGTTTGGAGGAGGTTGGAGTTATTTCACTAATAATATCTAGCCCCCATTGTTCAAATGGTTATTGTATATTTACTAATTGCAACAGGAGTGTTGCTTTCCTTTCTCTTCCTGTTGCGATTTGACATACTTTGCATCTCCTCGCATATTCGTCTTCATCTTTGAAAAGGGTTGGCCAATAGTACCCGACATTTAGAATTTTATGTTTTGTGGTATTTCCTCCGAAATGACCTCTAGTTGGCCCATCATGTAATTCTTGCATTACCTTTTCAGCTTCAACTTTCTCTAAATATTGTAATAATACAACATCATAGTTTTTTCTAAATAAAAAATTATCAATTAATTGATACTGATTTGCTTTAAGCCTCAGAGCACGCTTAGCTGTATAATTGAGATATAATGGAGCATGTCCATTTTTCAAGAAAAAATTCAGATCAACATATTGTGATTTAAAATCGTTTAGCCTTACCTCAGATAATTGCACTTCAGTAGATTGATCATCCTCTGTTGGTAAATGAGAAGTTTTGTTTAGCATTCTGCAAAAACCTTGACCTCTAATAATTTTAGTAGGATTTATTTCTACATCATATTCTTGAAGTGCAGTAACCCAATTTTCTCTTTTTCACCTACTTCTCATTGAATTATAGCTGCCTTGCAATGGGGTAAGGAACTATTATCTTAGTGTGTGTTTTTAGGAGGAAAGGTCTGAAATGTTTTAAATTTTTAAATACAACAAAGGCCTATTTCTCCACAGCTGAATAATTTAGTTCAACACCTTGTAAGTTAGAACTAAAAAATGAAATTGATGCTTCAACGTTCTGATCATTTACTTGTGTCGAAACTGTCATGTAAGAGGTATCAGAAGAGAATGTGTATAATAAAAATGGTTTCAGGAAATTGGGAATTGTTAAGGAAGGAGCCTCAATGATGGCCTTCTTTATTAAATCAAAAGAATCTTTCTTGCCTTTTCCCCATTTAAAAGTTGCATTTTTTCGGACCATCAACTATAGGGGTAAGATGATTTGAGAAAAATCAGGAATAAATCTATTTACAAAATTAATTTTTCGTAAAAATGATTGCATCGTTTTTTTGTTATGAGGCAGGGGAATGTTTTCAAATTCACGAGTCCTATCGGGATTGATATATATTCCTTTCCTAGATACCATGAATCTTAATAATTTACCTTCTGCGAAGGCGAAATAAGATTTTTTTAGGATTCAAAGAAATGCCGATTTTTTCACATCTCTCAAAGATTTGTATTAGGTGACTAATATGGTTGTTTCTATTTTTAGAATAGACAGTGATGTCATCTAAATATATTACAACTAAATTGTTGATTAGTCCTCTAAAAGCTATGTCCATAGCATGTTAAAATGTAGCACCAGTGTTAATCAATCCAAATGGCATCTTTTGATATGCATATGTTCCCCACTTTGTTCTAAATGTAGTCTTTAATCTATCATCTGGATGAACCATAATCTAATTGTAACCTAAAAATCCATCAAGAAAAGGCATCAATTCAAAACCAGCAAACTGATTCAAGAATCTGCTCCATGGTAGGCAAAGGAAAATTATATTTTTGGCAGGCTTTATTCAAATTTCTAAAATCTATGAGAATCCTAATGTTTGATTCTTTTTCCTAATGGGAACCATGTTTGACACCCATTTTGAATGTCTAACAAGGAAAATGATTTTCGCTTTAAGCATTTTATTGACTTTGGACTTAATTTGATGTTCTAAGTTCGGGTGGATCTTCCTAAGTTTCTATTGGACAACTTGTCATTTGAAATCATGGGTATATTATGTTACATTATAGAAGTATCATATGTTTTGAGATCTGAATAATCCCAGGCAAAGACACTTTTATATTTTCTTAGCAATTTAATGAATGACATCCTTCCATCAGGTGTTATGCCGAAACCGAGTTTTATGTTTTGAGGCTTGTTAGGTGTACCAAGGTTAATCAACTCATATCTTAAAGTAGAACTTTGTGTTTTTGAATTGGTAGTCTTTTTAAACCTATATTTTAAATCATAGAGATCTTCCATCCTGACCACAGCTTGGGAATTGGATTTTCATCCTGTTTATTTTTAATCTATATGTCATGTTCATTTTAGTCTACGATTTGTCCTTCATAAGATCCATATGATGAAAGAAAGTCGATTATATCTATATCATCACTAAAAACTCTCCAATTTGTTATGTTACCTGGAATGGAAGGCCTAAAAATCAACTCAATCAAAAATCTATCTGGACTAAATTCTTCTGACGATATCAATTTAGATGTTACATTGGCAAGTAACTTAGCACTTGTGTTTTGTAACCTAGGGAGTGTTAAAATATTAAATGCAGTGAAATAAGAAGTGAGGTTCTAAGCTAATGCTTGATAATGTTTCAGGTGTCTAGAAATACAATTAATTGTGTTCCTGATTTGCCTAACAATTATTTCAAAGTCCGCATATACATACAAATATTTAATGTTCAATCCAATGGCTTTATACAAGCCTTGAATCAATGCTTCATATTCGACAGTAATTTTCGTGCATTGAAATTCAAGTCTATAACCTAACATTGTTTTCTCTCCTTGCAGATTGATTAAAATGCAGCCTGCTCCTACAACATCGTCTAATTTTGAACTGTTAAAGTATAGAGTCCAGGATAAAGAATGATCTATTACTAAAATTAATACATTTGGAAGTGTCTGACTAAGAAAAAATTTCAACCTGAGAAGTAACAGAATTTTTTGGGAAAGGTGATGTTTGGGCATTGAATGAGCCAAGGAATGATTCAACAGAATAATTTCCAATAATATTATTAGTGAAAATCACCAGCTCATTCGCTCTTAATTTAGTGACTGTATGTTTCATGATTTTTTCACAATCAACTCTAATTTTGATTTGGTTTACCATTATATGGTAACCACATGTGTGACAAATCAGTTGTGAAATATCCATGTAGTTTCTTAGACCAATCCTCGATTAAAATCAGACCATAAATTCATGGATGTCTACTACTAAGACATCAATCACTTGTAGTATCTTTGGGTTGGATGGTAATCTAATTGATAGTGATAACATTTCTCCAACAACTTTGAATTTTGTTTTGCCTAATTAGACTAGATGCACAACATACTTTTGAGGGGTAACATTATGTTTCGTGCATACAGATCTTAGCATGATATTTGAAGAAGCTCCTGAATCAATGAGGCAATTATGAACATTTTTATTAAAAATTTCATAAGTAAAAAGGAAGGGAGGAGTGTGAGACTTAGATCTACCACCAATCAACAAAATATCATCTAGGTTTACTTTGTTTGAAGGTGACGGAGGTTTTCCTGTACCTTTGTCAGCTTGGGCTATAACTAGTGGTGGCATGGGATCTACCGGAACTGGCTTAAGTTCTCTCTGTAAAAAAAAAAATTGTTGTTTCAATTTGGTCATTTCATATAATGAAATGTTTGCTTTAGTATTTTTCATGTCTTCAACTATATTGTATTCCACTGTATCTGAAACTATCTAAGTTTTAGAAGTATCTAGGGGAATGGGATCAGTTTGAACAATTTTAGATTTTTTATTCACTGTTTTCTCCTTTGTGGGGGGAGATTTCTATTTCTAAATTGGTACACTTGAGTCAGCAGATGTTTTTCTCCTTGTATATACGGGCATAGCTTCTCTTTCTTCTTCAATGGGAAGAATAAAGTCCCATAACCCATTCAATTTGACCTCTTCTTCAGGTTCGGTTTCTTCTTCAGTTGTTGAGGTGTCTTCAACATCTTAATCTGATTCAGCACTTGAAATCACATTTAGAGGCTAAGATGGTGAAGTAGGACTTCTATTGTATGGGCAATAAGATTTCTTAGGAACCGAAGATTCAGCTACTTGTTTCTTTATTTCAATCATATCATTTGACATAGTTTTAGAGAATTTTTGAAGACCTTCAAGATTGAATGGATCCTTTGGGGTTTTCTTTTTTGATTCTTGACTAAAAGTCACCTTTTTATATTTCTTATCTTCTAACTCAGATCGTTTTTCTAAGGATAAAATTCTATTTTCTATAGACAAGGATTCTTTGATGTTTTCTGAGAGAGTAGCCTTATTGGCTCTATCTACAAAAATGGCTATATTAGAAGGAAAAGCATAAATGTACCACTCTATTTGCACACCAACAACAGGTTTAGAAGCAGCTGGGATTTTGTTCAATAACTTGTTAAATATAGAGTTGAAATCTTTGATCCTTTCACCTGAATTTTTTTTAGGTTAGAGAGAGCATTGATTAAAGATGCCACAGTTCTATCATCTCCAAATTTTGCAAGAAACAGTTGTTCAAAAGTTACCTAGTCTGTTATAGTTCCCACTGGAAGAGAAAAGTACCAGGATCTTGCAGATCCTTTACTATTATAGGGAAACAATCTCACTACAATATCTTCATGTGCAACCCCATTCAAATTCATGTCCAACATAAAATTGTTGATGTGTTCTTCAATTGGAAGACTATCATCTAGATTGTATTTGGGTAACCATTTCTCTATATGATCTGGAAGAGGATGTGGGTTTGCAAAATACACAACACTGATATTAGTCCACGGCTGATTAGCCATAACTTGAGTTAGGATTTGAGATAATATAGAACCAGATCCAAAAGTAGTGGGTATGGATGTAGAACTTAAAATTGGATTAGCACTACTTTTGATAGCACTAATTGTTTGAGTAGAAGAAATGGAAAGGTGAGAGGATGTGAATGGAGGTGTAGTGAATGAAGGGGTAAATGAAGGGGAATTTGATATGACCTCACTTGCATCTGACTTATATCTAGACACGGGAACTTTCTTACATTGTGAATGTATTGGAAATTCAAAGGGAGGTATTCCAATTTTATCACTTTTTAATCACGTTAGGATACTAGTTTCTCTTAACAGAGAAGTAATACTTTCTTCAGAAACTTCGGGTTTATTAGGCTTCTCAGCAGAAATAGATATTCATTCTAATTTATGGACTGAACATTGAACTTCAGGAGATTCTAGATTATACTCTGAAGAAGGTAAGTGTCTAGATACTTCAGGGGATGAGGGGGAAGTTTCTACAACTTCTTACTTCTGAGTGGGTGACTTAGAACGTGATTGAGAAGCTGTAGAATTTTCTGAGGGGGATTGAGTCTTATGAAGGCTTCGAGTTTGATATTTAAATTTATATGCCATTCATAGTCGGGGCCCTCCTTCTAGCACCAAAAATGTTGATGCCTCAGAAATCTATGGCAACAACAAAGGGGGATAACCACTCAGTTCAAACCTTAGAGCAGCTCCTTTTCCGTTTGGGATAGTGGCTCCGATTGGATATGATGGCACTAGTTTCCTACTATTTTGGGTTTATATGATTTGTGGGATTTTCCTGAAGATTTGAAAAATAATGACTAGAAATTAACACAACCTTATGCTAAGATGCAAAACTTTGAAGTAAATCTATTTTAATCTAACCTGGGATATTGCTGGTTTTATGTGATATAAAAATATATCTATGTAATCCATGATGATATAGATCAATCACAAACTATATAGAGTTAATATATTGTAATATGATTCCTTCGAGAAAATAGTTAATCAAAAGAATTGTGAAAAACATATCACATATTATAATGATCATATATAAAACAGGACATTCTCTATTCTGATAGTGTACAATAGTGCAACTGATACTTCAAACAGAGATGACAGATTTCATACATAATTCATGAAACATAAGCTTATCACTAATATTAGAAACAAGGATTTAGCAAACATGATAATAGTATCAGATGTGTACCGTTCTGCTCATTTGACTAGTGACAATAGGCCATAATCAATCCTACCAATAAGCGTCCCAAAGAATACAATAGTGCATCAATATTGATCAACAAAAATATATTTGATTGAAAAGACCATGTTCCATGATTCCATCAAGACATCTACAAACTTACGATAGCACATTCTTTGTAAATGTTCTTAATAAAATTCTGGACCCTTCTCTAAATGCATGAGAAGGGTTTAAATACTATTCTTAATTAACTAAAAATAACTTATACAAAATATCTATGAGGAGGTTTCAAACAACCTTCCTCATTCCTAGTATCTAACTTTCCAAAAATAAAACTGCTCAAAAAAGACTCGGGTCTTCATTGATTAATCATCACTACCATCTTTGCCTCTCAACTCACAAATATCAGACATTGGCCTGACTTGTGGTGGCATCCCAAATTGTGTTCTCAACTGCCCTCCAAATATAACATCATGTAAAGGTGGCAACATTCTCTGTACTGAATCCAAGGTGCAATTCAAGGTCATGATCTCACTGTGTTTTTTGACCAAAAGTTGCCATACTGCTTCCCAGTCCATTTTTGATAGCGTCTCAATTGTTTCCTTCTATAGATGATTGTTATTCTTCCAATTCTCATCTAATGCTTTAAGATCAGGAAGTGTTTTTGGATCACCCTCCTTTATGAGGTTGGAGGTGTGCAACATGTGATTTATGTTTTGAAAATGCTCTTTGAAATACCCGATGTTATGGCTATTGCTAGTTCACCTTGTTTCACCTGTAAGTCCCAATCAATGAATAGAATATCCTTATGCCTTTCATTGATCTTCGAGAGACTTGACCTTTTCCCTTCATATGAATCCTGCCATTCAATATATCAGATATTTTTTGATCAATAATGATGTTTGCTAATTATTCACTAGTATTCAGAGGTGGAATGATCTTTGATATGTGTTGGAGGAAGAGTTGTTTTTTCTTTGTCAGTGAAGTATTTAGTGCCAAAGCCTCATTAATAAATTCCTCTATAGTAGGAATATCCTTATACTTTTCTAGGTCACTGGTTAACTCCTATATCTGTTTGTTTTTAGCAGATAAGTCATTTTGATAACTTACCTTCAGTAGTCCCATATCTTGTTGTAGCTTATGCAGTTGTTCCTCGGGTTGACGATTTACGTTGGCTCTTTATTCATCTAACTGTTGTAGTAATAAGGCGATCTAGTCATCCTTTTCTTTAATCAAAATAGAGACTTCAATTGCTTTTTCGATTGTTTCTATAGCATAGGCTCTAGCAAATTGAGATAGTCAAGTCAAATGTACAGTTGGATTTATTTGTGTGTCCTTCCATAAGACATCCATAAATTCATATTCTGAGGGATTTTTTGTTCTCCTCCTCTTCCTCTGTCTTCCAACAACAACTTTATGAAGAGGTCTGTAAAAGACGTCTAAAGGGGTTATATCTGTTACATTCAAAAAAAATTCAGTAGTTGGATCTGCAGGGATTACCTCTGTATCTTGGGAACCTATTTTTGGACCTTCAGTGGTCGCTACTGCTATTTGCCCTAGCAAGGTCTGAAATCATACAGTTTCTTGTGTTGAAGACACCTTAGTGGTATCTTGTAGTTTGTCATTGAATGCATCCCACAACTTTTCCAATTCATATGTTTCTACTTCCTGCTCTCGTGATGTGCTTGGCTTATTCTGCTTTTGAGACTTGGTTTTAATTATATAATTAGTAATCCAAAATTCTTGTGGGAGGTATTCTAACCTCTATCCTCTAAACTCCTGGAATATTTTGAATTTTTCTAAGTCAAACTTTGTCTTGGATGCACTCAGAATCCTCTCAAAGTCTTCAGTAGATTCCAGTAAATCTTCAAACTCATCAATTACATGAGTTGCAGGTCTGATCTTAACTGAAAGGGTGAATTTGTTTGCTATATATTGTGGATCAAAAGGCCTAGCTGGTAGAATGGGAAGCTTTAATGACTACATATTATGATACTCTTTATATGCATGACCATAGCTAAGAAGGGTAAATGACCCACACTGAAGGGGAAAATTTGGCCATAAAGATTTCTTCATTTCCCTCAATGTTTTTGTAAGCCCATTTCCTACTGTCTGGTATGCTACTTCTCTTTCTAGTAATTTATCTGATACATACATAGGGAGGACATGTGGGAAAGCTTGGCTACCAAATATCCTGATATAAGAGAAGGATTCTTCTAGAAAATACCTTTCGATTGCTTAGAGGTCTGTGATAGCTTCTTTTGTGAATCTCGGACATCTTTTGTTAAAAACTAACTGATGTAAGGGAAGAAAAAATCCCTAGCATAATTGGTGAAAATGTGGAATATAGTCTTGTTCCCACATTTGCTTGTAACTTAAGAAGATAGGGGTACAATCATTGGTAATCCATTTCCAACCCATGGTTGGAAAATGAGTACAGAAACAAACAACATCAAAGATATATGCAGACATGAAGAATTAGGGAATTGCTCTAGAGGAGGCAACCCTAGTCTAGCAATATTCAATGATTGCTTTGGCCAAATTCTCAAATAGAATGGTTTCCCAATTCATAATGTGAGAATTAACACAAGCCTCAATTAATGGAACCCAATTGATCAAGAATTTAGAATTTTCAAGGAGACCATACAATCTACATAGCACAGACGCTACAAAATTATAAGGATTGGCCAAAGAAGCAATGGGGTACATACCCGCTTTATCTTGTTTGAATTTATTATCTTTTCTCCTCCATTCTTGTATCATTTGGAATGGGTCTTCGTTTTCCTTTAAAAAATTTGCAACAAATGTCTTGTTGAAGATGTCCTCAGCATCAGGTAATTTGTACATTTGTTGTAAATATTTGGCTCTAAAAGAACCCAAGGCTATATTTTTAGTTTTCTTGATATCTTTGTCTTCGACTTCTATATTCTCTACTGTCCATATTATCTTATCTATGTATGGAAAGAGTCTAGCCCTTGTTGCTATTCGGTTAAGGAAAGAGCATGCAGCATCTCTGAGTTTCACTCCTGATTGTTCTGTGTTGTCAACAATTGGTCAAATGTCTGTTACTTCAGGGTTTTTATTCCATAGCATAGTATAGATAGTCTGCCATGTAGTGGCACCTCCATCTATAGTGCATACTATATCTGTAAAGATGAACGACATCTTTGTGCTTTCAGTTTCTGCGATAAACTGCTTGGTATGCTTCTACATCACCTTTCGAATGGAATTTGTTTGAGTGGAGTTCCTATTAAAACCAACATCAATTAATTGTTGCATAAAATAAAATATTTGATGAAATGACTGAACTTTGTGAGAAAAGATCCAGGAATGAGTTTATCATTAATCAACCATAACGAGTACCATGATTACATTCATAGGGATGACAACTGAATTAACTCATTCTGCACTGACTCGTGTCCGACTCAAAAGCACTTATTAAACATCTGTCAAATCTATCGCATCAAATATTTGAGCTATGGCACGAATGAAACTTTGTTTGATGGATTTTGCGATCTGTGATATGTGATATTGAAAAATCGTAAGATCGCAGTATCAGATATCGCAATATTGGGGTTTTGATAGGTAACATTTAAGTTTCTAACATAATATCCTTCGATGTGTGATATGAAATCAAGATGTCGCATACAAAGTTCAATCGCAAGTCGCATATCAGTGTTTTTTTTAATGTGCTTAACTTTGCTACTAAGGAATCATGCAATTTGTGATTTGTGATGAAGACTTTAAATATGTTCTGAAAGGGTTTTTGAAAAGTAACAATTTTCTAAAAGTTGGCATTTTATTCACAAAGAGGGGAAAATTTTAATTTAAAAGGGACCCTATTTGTATTATACATAATAAAACTGGGGCGGGTGGTGGAGGGGTTGTTGTCTAGCACAACAAGTCTCTGATGCAACTCCCAATGGGTCTTTCCTGGTAGCATTGTGATTTCCTTGAAGCTAATGATCGACTATGCCTCTAACTTCGGCCTGCTAAATTCTTTGTTTAGCACAATTTGGATATCCATGATCCCCACTTTCAGATTGTCATTAGAATGCTTAATGTACCAGATCAGTGCATGATCCTGTAGAGTGCTGACCAACATTGCTTTCTTTTTATTTTCATCCAGAACTCCCTACGCTTCCCATACAACTTTTATCATGAAACAAAACTGGTTCAAATCTTCATTTCCTACTCCCTTGAATACTTTCAACTTTATCGTGCTTGTCATATTGACTTGCTATGGTGGCATAGGTGGTATGGGTGAAGATGGGGGTGAAGACGGTGAAATTGGTGGTGGTGTGGGTGGGGGTGGTATGCATGAAATCCTCTGCCTTATCAAATTGATTGCACTTCTTAGTGAGACCTTTCACGAGATCTTCCTCATCCCCTCTTGGAGGTGAAATCAAGGGGCTAGCTTCTAGTTCCACATTACCTTCATTTTTGTAGATTTTCCCACTTTGTGTAGCCCCAAACATCAATTTATTCACATAACCCACTTTTCACACAGTAGCATTTTAATCCAAGTGTTCAAAAACTTAAAGTACTTACCTTGCGGTCCTTTGAGGAAGCGTCGTTCTTCCTCACTATAGCTGACTAAAGTATATACCACGAACTCGGTGATGGATCCTCTTATAATTTGATCAAGTCAGTGATAAAAAACATGCGCGATCTTATCCTCTGATGCTTCCAATCTGTGCACCAACTTTGGAGTCCATATGATAGGTCTATCAAGCTTGCACCTTCATTGGCTATCTGCTAGCTTCGCGATCCACTCATATAGCTTAGTAGAGAAAGATGTGAAGAAAATTCCATGGATCTCCATGTATAAGTAGCAGTCTAACCACTCTTCTTTTCATAGTCGCGGATTCTTGTTCTCCTGCACTGTGAAGTCATGAGTCTTCCTATCCAACCAATCTTCAATTCCATTCTTTACTGGATTCCAATGATACGAAATTAGACATCTCTATGTAGATCCTGGTCCCAGCAACATAACCATTTGTTGGCTTGTTGGGGCCTAACCTAGGTTCGGAGTTAATTAGTCAAACAAATCCCTGTACTACTGGCCCTTTTGGTAACAGTCTGTGGAGCGCAGACTGAGGTCTCACCGGAAGTAGTATGGTGGGGTGTTGGAACTAGGTTTCCGCACCCTTGAGATGTCTGAGAAGTTGATTTGGTCCAACTGCTAATCCCTTCAGTAGGCTACTTTGTGCACTTCCCTGTCCCTCGCACCCTGATATACTTGCCTTCATGCAACCCTAATCAGGGGCTTTGGGGATTCTGCACTGTTAGAGCAGCGCTCCATGCTATTTCCCTAAGTCAGACCTGAGATATTACTTATCTTCCTACATCAGTCAATTATCTTCGCGTAAATGGATTTCTTACATTATATTTATTTATACAACACATTCATATGAGTTCGGCAGCAAATAAACAATACACTTGTAATTTATACCCAATAATACATTAAACAGGAAAAGATACACAGAAATATGATAAAACTTCTCTTTATTAATGCTTCCAACAGTTACAGACTCGACCTTCCCTGAGCACTCAGCTGCATGGGTCCATGCACTCAGCTATGAACTACTACGCCTCTACGCACTCAGCTACAAAGCCTTATCCTACTCTATGACCCAAAGACACACTTTACACTTCAACTCAATCTCTTAGACTCATCATACTTCTATTCTATTCATTGATTCCCTATCTTCTACACTTACAGCCTTGCTCTATTTATACAATCCCATGGTCTGCGGACCATGGGTAGATCTTTCAAGCCGAGATTACAATACAAAAAACAAGGGTGGACAACCTTGTGACCCTATTATGATTTCGCGCTCTGCGCCCACAAATCGCGGAGTGTTTACAATGGACATGGTCAAAAATTGGGCTTTAAGCCCCAAAACATGCCCTGGGGGGGATTCCACGCCTAACAACTGACAATGACAGTTTCTCACATTATAGCTATGTGTGTACTTCCATTTTGGTGAGTTTTACAAATTATCTCTTTCACGCACCTTTTTTTACATGAGTGTCATTTTCATCTTTTCGGTTGTCACTTTCACTATCCTTCACTCTAACTAGTTTCATTTTCATGTTATCTTTTCTCAGGCATGGGTTACTTTCACTATCATCCACATATCGCAAGAGTCATTCACACTTTAGAAATTGGCGTCTTTTCACATGTTAGTTGTCACACAATGTATTTATGCTTGTTCTGTTGGTTTCAAGGAGTTGTACTTGTGTGAATGAGTTTATCCAACCATGTAAACATTAGTCTCACTCATTCCCAAAGTTTTTAGAAATGTCATACAAGTGTTGTCATATTCATTGCAAAGTGCACCTTTAATGTTGCACTAATTGTAAAGTCATCACAAGGTTGTCGCAATGCAGGAAATATTTTGCAAACATGTTCTGAATGATTTATGTTTTTGTGTCATCAAAGTGTTTCAAGTGTGTGATCACAATCAAGTCATATCATTGTTCACATCAGTCTATTTTATCCCACACTTAACCAATTTTTTGAAATTCCCCAACAACCTAGCCTCATCTGACCTTCCTCAACTGTGCACTGTGTAGTTCCAACCCTCAAGCTACATCCTTGTCCCTTGACACTACACAATGCGTAGTTCTTGATTCCTAATACTGTTGTATTGTGCAATTCCAATGGTCAAGCAAGACCTTTCCTCCCTAAATATTTTGTATTTATCCTCCCAGCATAGCATTAACTGCACAAGTATTTAGCCTCAAGCTCATCCATGAGCTCCTAAACTATGAAAACATGCAATAGTGCGAACTCCTCTACCTCCAAGAACTCCACAATTCTTCCAAGTAGTGAAAAAACCCACAACTAAGCTCACTGAGTCCAGAAAATGCACCTTTTATCTCCCCATTCCTGCCTGAACTGCCCACTGTACAATCTCAGGGATCAAGCTCACCACTAACTACTTGAAGTACTATTGTGCAGTTACTGAGCTTCTTTCCTAGCCTGTCATCCGGTTGGGATCAATATGGACCATCTTATATTAGGGGTTTATCAAACTGATATCATCTTCTCACAAGTGGATTGCAAATGTAGGTACTCTATCATGCTATGTGAAAGTGATGAATAAGGAGATGGAGAAGGAGTACATGTTAGAAGATACATATGGAGCTGAAGAAATAATATGATTATTAGGCATGAAGTCGAAGGAACACCAAACTCTAACAAAATATCAAGCTCAAGATCACATGGAAGACTCCTTATCTTCAAGTCATAAGGAGGAGGAAGAAGAAGAACATGTACCATATTTTCAAGAAGACACAAAGAAAGAAGCGTCAAGAAGGATAACTTGGCACTAGCACATCATCATGCAGTTCATGTCATTAGTTTCATGTCATGTCCTATCACAAGTTATAATATACCACATCATTATTGTGGATTATGTAATTACCTATTCGAACTGTATTGTTAAGTGCAAATCCAAAGGAAACATTGAGAATATGAAGAGTCATGTCAAGTCGAAAATTCATAGGAATTAAAACAATCATGAGGATAGTAAAAGAGTCACAAGGAAGGTGAAGCATCACCTCTTGGCTATACCTCATTGTATGATTAAAGGACTTTTCACCTTGGCTCCTCCCGCAAGGAATTAGAGAGATATTCTTTTGAGGAGCAAGGAGTGCCTCCAATCCTCCACTATTGGAGCTAGTGGTGTTCATTGTATGAATGTGTTTTGGAACATTTACTTAAAATAAGAAGTCCTATGGGCCAACATGTTCTTCATGCATGGATTATGGATATTTGTAAGACTATTCTGTGAATGTTTGTAATTCATGTTTTCTTTCATCTGTGCTAAAGCCATTGAGCTATTTCGGTTATTTTGGTACTTATCATATTGAGAATGTGTTGTAATTTCTATTATTGTTGTTGCATCCTTGTGGACTTTTCTAATGGATATTGGATAGATCCTCCTTGTTACATTGGTTGCATCAACTATTTCATATTTGTGGACTATTCTGCTTGATTTTCTACAAATCCTTCTCATTTATGTGTGTCTCTACTAGGGTGGTACTACTACCTCTCTCTTAGGGGATCAATTTTCCTCCCCTCCATAGTGAAATAACTTTGACACACGTATGATCAAACACTCACCAAGCACACCCCCCTTTCTTTTTGAAGGCACATTTTCATTCCTCTCTCTTGTTGATAGCTAGAGCCAAGGCATATATTTAAGATAAACAACAACAAGGCCATATTTTAGATTGGTATCCTACTCTAAATAGCATTAGGTCTAATTGGGACTTTGCATCGTAAATACCCCTTAGTTGACATATTTTCAACACCGTGAACAACTAGCACGAGAAGAAGGGCCAGATGACAAGTTGTGCCCATTGTGCCTGTTTTGAACCTCTTATCTCAAATGGATCATCCACAAATATTACTTCTGAGGTGTTTCTCTAATTTATTCATTTACTAATTTTCAATCCTCGATCAGCCTCTCTATCACTTGTCTCAATTAAAGTTTGATGGTGAGGATGGAACATCCATAACTATGCACATTTCTGATTTTCTGAAAATTTGTGAATCTTACGAAATCAATGATGAAAAATCTTCTTTTGTGCTTTTCTTCCTCACCCTTGAAGGTCATGTTAATCAATGGTTCCATACCTTACTATCCACCTACATCCATTCTTTCCATCATTTCCTCAAGGACATTTATCAAGCCTTTGATAGGTATAACTACCAAGATGTTTGTAAAATAATCAATCACTTAATAATTAAGCCTAATGAATGTGCTGAGGATTTTTATGATCGATTCCTTTACCTTTGTTATGAATTTCCTAAAGAAGGTATGGATCGTGATTTCTTAAAACAAGAGTTTGAGCACTTGGTTTTTTATCTCCTTACACGGTGAACCTAAACCCCCTGATTTTCCTACTTCAACAAATCATGTGAATCATGAGGCACCTTTAATTTCAGAGGAGGATTTTATCAACCCTATTTTTCTGTCCTCCTCCTTTTCCAATTATGATAAGGGTGCCTCTGTGCAACCGTAATAAAGTTGGAAAATCTACAAAAAAAATTCCTAATCCATGTTCTTCTTCTTCTTCTATTTCTCATGACTCAAATTCAATGGAGAAAATCCTAGAATGGCTCATGAATCCCATGGTGAACTTCCCTATTCTGCAACATGATGTTATAATTCATAACTCTAGCCTCCAATCTGATCTATATTTTTGTTATCCTCTATCATATACATTCCATTACTCTTTGTACTATGATCCTCCCGATCAATCTAGTTCACCAACTAGCTTTTCACACTCTCTCTATTTTCGAGTTGCTGGATAAAATTGCAATTAGGTACAACACTGTCAAATTACATAGGCAAAGGAGCAGAGAGGTGAATATGCTCTCAATATTTCTTCTACTTTCCAAAACCCTCCATCTGAAAATGATGCACTTCCATTCTTGGATGAATTGCGATATGATAATCTCAATAGTGGATCAAATTTAATTAATTCTTTTGATCAATCAGTAGCATTGGGAAACAATAATTATGATGGTGATAATGTTGTTGATGTAAGGAATGACAAATGCCTAATTTTATCATCTAATATTCTTGTTTCTCATGAAGACTTTAATTTAGATTTAGAATCTAATTTGGTCAAAGAAGATGTCCTTATCCAAACTTCATCTTCCTCTCACTATCCCTTGTTCTCTACCATTTGCAATGCAACTACTTGTGATGGAGATACTCCATGCTCTTTGAGTTCTCCATCCGATGATTTAACTTCTCAATTGACACAAGGTGGTGATATTATCCATGATAACAATCAAAATAATCAAATCATTGAGTACTTTTTCCATTCCTCATCATATCTTCTCTTAGATGAAGACAAATCTCCAAAACATCTTACTCGTGAAAATTTCCAATTTATACATCTTCACATTTGCAATCAATAGAATCTTTCAGTTTGAGTAATCTAGTTATCAAAATTGTAAAACCTAAGCAACTCAGTGACAAATATGGTTTCCATCAAGTTATCTTTATCATCACACCATTAGTGTAAGAAGTTATCGTCACACCATGCATGATATCGTTCAATATTTGGAATGTGATTTTACAATCCTTGAAAGTTTTGGGACTTTCGAGGGAGTCAAGGCACTTCAACTCTCGTTGATGGTTATGTTAGGATTTTGTAACTATGGTAAGACCCCCAAACTATTTCAGGTATGGTTTTCTACAAAAAAATCTTCTTTGTGCATGGTTTCACATGATTTAAATTATTTATTTAAATATATTTGGCATTGCGAATATGATTTTTCGAACTTCCAAGATTCAATTTCTAATCACATTCAAGATGATTCATATTCATGCAATTCTCCTATATCAAAATTGGGTTTGGAATGTAGATCTCTCAGAAAATCATGGAATTGCAAAGGTGATTATTCTAGAGACTATCTTTGGCCAAAGGAGGCATACCTATCACACTCTCTTGAAATCAATTAGCTTCTGATCCTTCTTGAGAATATTATGATGTTAATATTTTTCTTCTTCACACCTTAAATCCTCTTGAGCACCCATGAATGCATGGATTATTTGATGAATCAAATTATTCTTCACTTGTTTTACCCTGGCTGGTTTCATGTGTTTGTTATACTAACATTCCTTTTTACTTCGTTCGATAATTATGATGCTAGTGCAGTGCGTAATGAGTCACACGAAAATAGTTTTTTACACTCATCAAGTGAGGAATATGATTCTATTATGTAGAGAATTTGCGGAGCTATTCAATTTGATTTATCTTTGGTAATTACGAATTGGGAATCTCATGATTTAATCATCCCATCTAATCATGATTGTGTTTCTAATGACTATCATTTAACTTACTATTTTTACATCAACACATCCAATGAGAGCCGTTTTACATCCTTTTCTATTTATTGTTTAACATCTCACTATACAAGTACTTATCAAGTAGTTGAGGCACTTCCACACTCACAGATGGTTATGTCAAGTCCTCCCTACCTTGACATGCCTGCTGAATATGATCATATATATTTCTCCTCAATATTCTCATCGTAATCCCATGCCTTTAATTCAAAATTCATCTTTTCAAAGATTTCAGGATTTTCAAGAGGATTGTCACAATTTTTATGATCTAATTGTTGAATGGTTGGAGAAATCTACTTGGCAGGATCTGTCACAAATAAAAAGATTCAATCTTTTCATGCACTTGATAAGGAGTTTGGTGTAGTTGAAGAGACATTCACAAGAAGCTTTTGAGGTTTATTTAATGATGGTTTTCATAAAAAAGATAAGAATATGAAATAGTTAGAAGTAGCAGCTATGACCTATCTTTCTGCTAATAAGAAAGACCTTCAAAGTTCCTATATTTTCTATTGGAAATTGTTTTATATTTATTTTAATCAATCACATATTTATGATTACAGCATGGGAATAATTACAGCAGAAACATTGGAAATTCCATTATACATGATCCTAAACTTCTAACTGTTAGGTTAGGAGTAGGATTAGCTTCATCCTAGTTTTCCCTCTCTTGCACTCATCTTGTGCTTGTTCTCTTCAATGTCTCTTGTATTCATACTTATGTCTTGCATTATGTTTTGTTTTAACCTCTATCTCTTGTGCTTCGATTTTGCTTTCTTTTTGTATTGTGTCTTTTATTTTTGTTCCATCAATAATACCATGCATGGAGATGCTTTCTTGGCCCAAAATGGAATATGGCAAAATAGAAAAGGACTTTGTAACTCTATAACATTTGGCTAAATCTCTATCATTCTTCCTTGTCTTGGTTACACCATTTAGTCAATGATGTTCCAACAAAAAATATGATCCTTGCGTCAAGAAAACCTTATGTCGAACCATGACCACCATGTCTATTCTTGAAACCTCATGCCTTCACTAGGGTTCTTATGTTTTGGTGTTTCAAGATGATAAAATTAAGTGTAGAAGGACAAGGGGAAAATATAAATTATCAAACTAATATCAAAGGTCTTATATATGATTCTGTAAAGGGACAACTTCTTCTACTCTTAACAAGTCAGGATCCCTATTCCACCCATGAAATAAATAAGTGTTTATGGATAGTCTCATGGCTCCAGCTCACCATTAACTTCCTAAGTTGTGAAATTATATAGTTACTGAGCCTCTTTCCCAGTCTATCATCTAATTCCATCTTAGTCAATGGATTAATATACACCATCTTATATTAGGGTTTTATGGGACTGATATTGTCTTGTCATGAGTGGATTGTAGACACACGTACTCTACCATGCTATGGAAAGATGATGATGAAGGAGATGGAGAAGGGGGACATGCTGAAAGACACATATGGAGCTGAATAAATAAGATGATCATTACGTGTGAAGATGAAGGAACACTGAACTCTAACAAAATATGAAGATCAATATCACATGGAAAACTCCTTATCTTCAAGGCATAAGGAGGAGGAAGAAGAAGAACATGTTCCATATTTTCAACAAGACACAAAGAAAGAAGTAAAAATAAGGACATCTTCACACTGTCACATCATCATGCAGTTCATGTCATCAGTGGCATATGTCCTCTCACAAGTAATCATATTCCACATCATTATTGTGGATTATGTAATTACCTATTCGAAATGTATTATAAAGTGGAATTTTAAAGGACACATTCATAATATGAAGAATCATGTAAGGTCAAAAACTGATAGGAAATCAAACAATCATGAAGGTAATCAAAGAGTAACAAGGAAGGTGAAGCATCAACTCTTGGTTATATATACACCCTCATTGTATGAGTAAAGGAATTTTCGCCTTCGATCCTCCCACAAGGCATTAGAGAGATAAGCTAGTTCTTTCGAGGAGCAAGGAGTGGCTCCAACACTCCAATATTGGAGCTAGTGGTGCTCATTGTATAGATGTGTCTTGGAACTTTTACTTAATATAACAAGCCCTATGGTCCAGCACGTTCTTTATTCATGGATTATGGATATTTGCAAGGCTATTATGGTAATGTTTGTAATTCATGTTTTCTTTCATTTGTGCTAAAGTAGTTGAACTATTTTGGTTATTTTGGTACTTATCATATTGAGAATGTGTTGTAATTTATATTACCATTTTCACATCCTCGTGGACTATTCCACTAGATATTAGACAAATCCTCTTCATTACATTGGTTGTACCAATTGTTGCATCTTTGTAGACTTATCCTGCTTGTTGTTGTACGAATCCTTCTCGTTTATGTGTGTCTCTACTAGGGTGGTTCTACTGCCTCCCTCTCAGGGGTTCACTTTTCCTCCCCTCTATAGTTAAATAACTTTGATACACATACGATCAAACACTCACCAAGAACACCCCCCTTTCTTTTCGAAGGAAAATTTTCATTTCTCTCTCTTGCTAATAGTTAGAGACAAGGCATATATTTAAGATAATCGACAACTAGGACATATTCTGAATGGTTGTCCTATTCCAAACAATGTGAGGTTTAATTGGGACTTCACATTAGGGAGACCCCTTGATTGAAAGTTTGTCAGCACCCTCAACAATACCGTAGCTAGAAATAAATAATTTTCTTTTCTATTTTGATTTAATGGCTATAATGAAATAAACATAATTGTAGAGGACTAGGAAAAAACAATTGCCATATGTCCTTGGGGAACTGTAATGTTTTGTTATTAAGATATGCCAATAATTTTCTAAAATGAACATTGGGAAGGATATATGTATTCAAATATTTTATTTGCAAAATAACAAGGAGTTGTACTACAAGCACATTCCATCAAACAATTTTCTTACAATTACATATTAAAAGCCACTAATGATCCAGGCGGATATTGTTGGCCACCCGCCAATTCCACTTGGACCCCCACCATTGCTTCTTTTAGTTTTTCAGTTTCCTTAATTGTAGCACAGTTTACTATTTTTAGCAGTGTTTTGGGTCCTAGACTTCTGGAGCCATTTTGAGGCCCTAAACGACATTTTTTTGGAAATCTAACGCTAGCGATTTCTTGTATAAAATCATCTTTTATGTCATAGTCCTCGGAGATATCTTTCCAATGGGCTATCTTGCACATCAAACAGAGATAATATGACCAAGTCATGACCCTGGGAAGTTGGCTATCCAACTCACCCCAATGAGGCCCATAAACTCTTGGTGTTACATCTCCTTGGGTTAGTGTTTTGGTTGTTTAGGGTTTGCTCTTATTGTTCAATAATAAAAAGGCCCTTGAGCCTCATTGTAAGGCAGTTCAAAGGCATGTAGCTGCCACATCTCTTCTCAGAGCTAAGCTACCATTGCCCTTGCTGGTTTATTTCCATTTCTGTTTGTAAGCATATTTTAGTATTTTACATTAATGAAATGAAGTATTATTTCCATTGCATCTATGTGTTTATGGTTATCTCTATAATTTGTTGTTTTCCTGTTTAAATCTGGATCAACTAAAAAATAAACAGGAAAAATAATAACAAAAACTTAGCCTAATTTTTAATAAAATGGAATATGAGATTACATGTCAATGCTTTAGCTTCAAAACCTAGAAAAACATCATAAATGACCCCTAATTCATGCAATGCTTGGATGCATAATAAGATGATGTTGTGGCCTCTAAAGATGAATGAAAAAACACATAATTAGGCCCCATAAACCCTACTTCTCCAAGCATTATGAACTTGTGAGATATTTGATAACCTCTCCTTGTGATCTCCACATTAATCCTGATTGAGTCCATTTTATTTGATCCCTCATTTTTTGAGTGGCTATGGTATATGGTCTCAATACTGAAGCTCCTTGACTATATCAACTATGGTGGATTACTTACCATCGAAACTAACCCTCTTTCATATGGGCACTCACCTAGACAAGCTCTACGAGCTCAACTCAATAACAAAAAGGTAATCGAATTGGATTCCTAAAGAGTGAGATATCATCTCCTTTTAAAGTTAGGGGCTGCCAAAATATCATGGGTGTTTAATGGGTTATCTAATACCATCCCATTATTTTTAATAATTAATCTAATTTTTTAATTATTCATTACACTTTATAGTTTCTCTTTATTTCCTAAGTGATAATGAATAATTAATTGGACCTCCTAGAAGAGGGGCACTGCAGTCCCCCCTTCTCGAGATTTCTTTCCCCCAAGAAATCTAAATTTGTATCCCAGGATCATGATATAAACCTAAAGAGTCCATGTTGTCTATATTAAGGAACGTGTATTCCAAGGCCAATTCCTAGACCCAAAATATATTTGAAGAAAGTTGCACTATACTCTTGTTGTAACATTAGGAAATTATTAACCACTCCATCAAACTTTAGCATATGGTGAAGCCGTCCACACATCCAAAGAATTTCAAGACCCCAAATCTTAGTATACTTACCTAACCTTTTGAATTAAAAGTCCTTCAATGACTGATGGAGTCTAAAGTTTCCTATTTAAAACAACCCCATCACTCATGCTACATTTTATTCCAATGTTAAGGGATTGATAAGCTCAGTCAACTGATCAACCACTCCATAATTGAGATTTCTACCCTACACCTCTTGTAGACTTGCTATAAATTCCATAATCATGTTAGCACCTAAATGCGCCTCAGGCTGAAAGAAGGAAAAATTCAGGGTAACTACAAACCACGCTCAGCCTGGTAGCTAGCCCTACCAGAACAGGAGAGGGCTCCCTCCGGGTCACACTCAGTGAATAGATGAACGAAAAGGACTAAGATGACTTTCAAATGAACTATTTATCTTAGGCTAGTAAGTGGAAATGAAAATAAGGAGTGATTTTTTTATGAATGATTGTGTTTCTGGGATGTTACGGGACCACTAGACTTTAATGAACAGAGAACTTAACATGAAGGCACATATTATTTCGTGAGGCAAGGTAGGCTGAAATCATAGAAATTTAATTTTAAAATATGGCGGAATGGAAAGATTGTTTAAGAAGGTGAAAAGGGCATGGGCGACATGAATCCTTTTCAACAGAAGAATGGACGCTGTACATGAAATTTTCCCACAGGTAGAGCAATAGAATTGAATTCTACCTGATCTCACTCGAAAAATCTCACCAGAAATGAATACGAAATGAAACTATGGAACATAACAAAGAAATGGAGGAATTGATTAAGAAGATGAAAAGGGCATGTACAACATGAATCCTTTTCAACAGAAGAATGAAACAGTGCACATGAAATTTTCCCACAGGTAGAGCAATAGAATTGAATTCTACCTGATCTCACTCAAAAAATTTCACCAGTAATGAATGCGAAATGGAATAAAAAACATAACAAGATACATATGAAACATAAGAGAAACACTTGCTATACTCATAACCACAAGAATCTCATTAAACAGAGCCACTGTCTTTCATTAATTCTCTGTAAAAATATACAATGCAGAAACAAAGTTTCTTTCCCACAGTCTCCCAGAAGTTACAAGCCAACCAACCCACTTGCTTTGCAAATGGTTTGCATACAATATATAGAATGTGCTATGAAGAGATAGAACGACCAATGCTCACCAAATGAAGGTGGAGAGCCAACCATTAGCTATAGGTGTAGCACCACAAACATGAAAAATGGCTTGGGTAACCCTTTGCCTTCCTTTGCCACTTGTATAACTGACCATATGGAGTGAAGATATTTATAAAGCCGTCGCGCTCCTCCTCCTGTGCGTCATGCTCTTTTCCAGGTGAATTTTGGAGGCCTTCTTGATGTCCAAATTGAGTACAGGATAGCTTGTTGGAAATCCTGTTCTGTTTAATTTCCAACCCCACAAGAATTTTTTTATTTGGAGTTCATTTTCCCTTCCAAAAATCAAATCTCCCAAGACTGGTCAAACTGTGCCAGATGAGGCTGCCTCAAGGAAGAGTGTTGTTGTGGGTGACTTTTGAATGTCTTTATCAACCCCAAATTGAGCTTAGGATAGCTCATTTGAAATCTCTTTGTGTCTACTTTCCACTCCAACTATAATTTTGCGATTTGGAATTCATTTGCTCTGTCCAAAATCAAATCTCCCAAAACTGGTAGAACAGTGCCAAATGAGGCTGCCTAAAGGCAGAGTGCTGTTACAGTCAACTTTTGAATGCCTTCCTCAACTCAAAATTGAGCTTATGATATCTCATTAGAAATATATTTGTCTCTAGTTATCATTTGGATCATCATGTAAGTCATTTGGCCAACCAAGCTAGGAGAAACATTGATTTTCCCGAGGTCGCTCCAAAGGTGCATCAACTCTCCCAAGGCAATTGTATTTTTGACATTTCTTCAAAACCATAACACCTGTGTAAAAGGTAAAGGATTTTTTTCTTCCTTGGTATGTTTTCGATAAAAACCTCTCTCAGTTTTTCCAAATGCATCTTCCATTGCTCAGAAACATTATGTGAGCGAAACATATCCCGATGTGTGGGACAAGGGATTTGTCGGAATGAAGCGGAATGAAGGGGATAGGGAGCTTCTAAATTCTTGAGGAAATTTTGAGAAGTGTGGAGGGATGATAGGAAGTAGGGAAAAGTGGAATCTCAGAAATTGAGTGAGGGGAAGGGGTCAAAAAAGGCAAAACACAAGCCCAACCATAGAAAACTGCCAGGTTGTGGCAAGGAACTAGGGTTTGTATGAAAATAAGGAATTTGGGGGATCTCAGTGATGGGAAGTATCTGATAAGGTATTTTATGGATAGAGGAAGGTATATGAACATCAGGATACAAGTTTTTCCCATGATTTGACCATCCAAGAGAAATTAGCTTCAAAACCCTAGGAGAGGGGAATGAACCTTGCCTAGGCACAACTGAAACATGAACAAGGTGTGAAATGACCCAATGGAACTTGACATGATGATGACAACCCTTTAAATGATGGTAGACTCAGCTGAAAACTTTGACAAGGGTAAAATCAAACCCCAGACCTAATGCCTAGTGACCAAATTTTACTTGAAGACTCACTGAAATGATAAAATTTGACGTTGACACCTTAAAATCACTTGTGTAAGTGCATGTTTGATCACTGGAAGAAGGCTGCAAAGACTGACTCTCCATAATTGAGATTTCTACCCTACACCTCTTGTAGACTTGCTATAAATTCCATAATCATACTCCCTTTGTAAAGTGTCTATACATAATACCTTCTTCTCCATCCATGGGATTCTCTACTATTTTGTCAAGCCCTTCTGCATGATGAAATTTTCCACCTGCATCCCATTGCCAAATTGGGAATCTATCATCCCAACTATCTAAGGGTCTTTGTTGTGTTATTCCCCTAGTGAGAAGTTTCTTATTAAAATCTACCTACTCAATAGGATACTAAATCATAACCTCTCTCTCCAATCCAACTAAAATAGATTGTTGAAATAGGAAGTATCAAGAAAAATGTCTCCTTTAGAGTCCATAAACCCCAAGGAATGTTTAGTAAACCTGAAAAAATACCTTATGTGTGTGTATCTATATATATATATATATATATATATATATATATATAATATATATATATATAGACACACAGACACACACACAAGGAATGACTCCCCCATGTTGACATTTTCTCACTTTGATTTCTCCTTTGTCCTGTTCATTGACCCACATAATGATCCCATCTATTTCTTGTCCTTTCTGTTATTGATATTTATTGTTATTTCCTTCATTATTTTTACATTATTCCTCTTGCACTCCATAAATCATGAGAAATGTCTCTAGTTTATCCTCTTGCAATACCTTTTGTAATGCGTCCTTCATCCCAATCCCTTGAATGCCATCTTCTTAGAATACTTCACAAATTTGGATAATCTGTTGACTGCTAAGGATTTCATTTATTTCCTCATCACAATGACCATGTTCAAACATAAAAAAATATGGATGCATAAGGGAATTGATTCCAAAATATTCACATAACTGTTCATTATTTTTAAGGGTGTCATAATAGGCCTCATAGTCCTTTGTGGGTTGATTTGACTGCATGGCTAAGGATTTTTTTATGTCGTCTTGATGCATTTCCTCAAATTTCATACCCTCTACTTGAGGTAAGGAATTGTTCCCAAGCTTCATAGTCTCAACTGCTTCTTTTTCCTCATCATCATTTGGTTGCAATAGATCCTTACTAGCTCCACAAAATGACTAGGTGTCCAAAATTCTTGATTGGATGACCAAATTTGTTTCTTCCTAATTTGGTTCTTAATATTGTTTAAGTATCTTCTAACCTATAAACCCATTGTAGTTATTTATTTTTCAGTTAACTTTCTTTTAAACCTTCTCATATTCTAGTCAACTAATATTCTTAAGAATGCATGATTAGTAGGTGAAACAATATAATTCCTTCCTCCAAATAGCCAACACCTTTGATTTAAGCTTGTTGGTATCCTGAATTGCCTTATTTTCTACCCCATTTCCATCAAAATCAACCTCTCTTTTATCTCAATAAAAGACCCTTCTTTCCTGCACTAGTACAAGATAGTTACCCATTCCTACACATGCTCATATTTTATATGAAGATTTATTTCATCACTTAATTAATCATTTTATATGTATTTCATGCCTATTTACATATATTTGTACCTCATATTAATTTCCTAGAGTAACTACGGAACATAGTATTAATTATGAATGAGTATGACTAGTGTAGGTAGATTCCTGCACTACCATGAAGATTGTCTGAGATTTCCGAGAAGCCAAATCATCCACGAGGATGGATCTCAATCCTTGACTCCAGGTTTAGTTGTTGACGAACTAAAGAAGGATAACAGGTGGTGTGCAATCAGGGAATATTTTCCAAATTTAGGTTACAACCAAGTGAGATTCATGTGTATTATAATTCTTGGCCAAGTTTATAATTTTGGTTTCTAAGTTTTTTCGACCGAAAGGCCTGAACAAGAAATGTTTGTAATTAGTGAAAATGGCTCGAGTCGAAAGGATATATAAAATATAGATATAGGTAGGAGGAGGCTAGTCAGTGAGAGTAAGGAACCATCGATTGTAATTTTTTTTTATGTAATATAGATATCACCTCAGCTCTGGGGCAGGACTTCTCTGTCATGTATATTTGTCGAATCAAGTAACACAAGAGAATTGCCATGATTTGTATACACAATGTCTAGTTTACTTTTGATGTATCTTTTGAGGTGTTGAGCTTTTTCATTCCATAGAAGGGGAACAAGCTGGTTGGCTAGGGCCCAGCCAACCCAGCTTGTTTACCCCTCTCGCTTTCGTTATTTAGAAATAAGGTGTGGATATTTCATTTGCAGCTATATGATGTTATATTTTTAATATTTATCTTTCAAGTTATTATTTAAAATATCTTTTGTAGCTAATGTGTGAAACAGATCCGTGGTTTGAGATTTAGCTATGTTTACTTTGTTTATGAGATATCTTTCTTGCATTTCCTTTATTCTCAATCTCTGTTTTAACTCGTTTTTGATCGGATCGTGCAGAGAACTCTTTCCTGCACCAGTGCATGCTATTGCCTACACTTTGGTTTAATAATTATTTTGCAGTGAATAGTGAATCACTTCTCTGCATATTATTTCCAGTTACTACACAAGTGAACGAATCATTAATTTAGTAACTGTCTTCGGTATTAAAAGTACATCTTTAAGAGGATCTAGAAGCAGTTGCATAAAATCATCATACACATATTATACTTGCAAAGAACATAAGCATATTTGAATGGATTACTAAAGTTAGATAACACATGGAAAACACTTTGACTATTGTTTGATTATTTTGAAGTGCTTTTATTTTACGAAGTTTATTTCCTTTGCAAGGTTTAATGAATTGAAGCATTTACTTTTTCATAGATAATTTACTTCAAAATTTCATTTACATTTGCAATTGTTTTCCAGCACATCTTTAATCCTTTTCAAAAGTAATTTGGAAACTAGGTGAAGGAAGCTCAACTTCAATGCAAGAGTTGGTCTCTTGTCACAGAAACAGAGTGCTCTAAGCCCTTAGGCACAGAGCACCTTCACTAAGACATAAGTCTTTAGTAAGGAAGGTCACATATACTTTCTCATAGAGATATTGTACCTACACTAGTGTAAGTAGATTGTAACAGTGCAAGGACAGGTTGTTTGTGTGGAAGGAAGATCAGAAGGAAGACAAAATTCTACAAGGGCCCACTTGTCAAACTATTAGCCATCCATTTGAAGATTAACATAGCATTTCATTATAGAATTTAAGATTTTTTCCATTGTGTGGAATTTATTTACTTGATTTACATGAAAATTGTCTTTTACATTCGAGCACTAGAGTTGCTTTGGTGTCAATTACCTTTCTGATTGTTTTTTGTCTGATTCTGCAAAGCATTTCCTTTAAGAAGTAGGATTAGAAATAGGAAGATTTCATACTATTTCTGGCATTTCTTGTGATTCATCTCTAAGTTTATGAAACCCTCAGGTTGACAATTAAGAGTTGAGGAGTTGCTCAAGCACAATTCCTATACCCAACATTTTGGCGCCGTTTCTGGGGAGGCGATTTGAATTGATTGGAATTTTCCATTTTTTTGCAATAGGAGTAAGTATGCTATTATTTTTTCTGCAGTGTTCTTCTATTGTTTGAAGGAATTTATAGGTGTCAATTTATTTTTTGAAACTTACATTTTTTATTTGAATTTCGTTTTGTCATTTTTTGAAATGAATGCCTAAAAGAGGTAGGTGTCTGAAACCCACTAGGGGCTAAAGAAACACTGAAAAATATGAAACCAATACTCACATTAGACATTCTTTTGTAGGTGGAAATTCCAAACAAACTTAGACTCATCATGCAGGAACAATCCACCTAGGCCCTAGTAGCAGTGGTTCAGGGGTGACACAACCCATAAAGGGGAAGAAGGGGACTGTTGGAATCCATAGTTAGCCTTCTAAGCCTATTAAGAGAAGTTCGGGTGAAAGAACAACAATGGAAGATATGGAACACCATGCAAAAGGAATTCGTGAAAATCAAGTAAATGAGGAACAATCCACTTTCAGATTTCTGATTGTGGATCCTAATACACAAGTACAAATGAAAAAAATTTCACCATCATCTCTTCCTAATTTTAATGGTAAGGTACATGAAGACCCAGACTCTTTCTTACTTGAGTTTGATATTTTGTGTAGAAGTTATGATTATTCATCTGATGCCCCAAAGTTAAAGTTGTTTCCTGCAACCCTCAAGGACGCAGCACTACGCTGGTTCATGGGACTAGGAGGAAACACTATATCTTCTTGGGAGAAAATGAAGAGAGTGTTCTTGTCAAAATATCAGGAATATTGTAAAACTAGAGATATTCAAGATGAAATCTTTACTATTGTGAAAAATGATGATGATACTTTAGAGGAATACTTGGAGAGATTCATGTATATCCTTCAAAGGCTAATGCACAAATTTGATACAAGTACCATTAGAACCTTCTTCTTACGTTGGCTCACTGATAATGCTAGAAATAATTTAAATCTGTTAGGACAAGGGGATATTGCTCAAAAGATGTTTGATCAGATTTGTGACTTGTGCAGGAAATTCTCTAGGAATCAATATAGATCTCATAAAGGAATTCAAAATAAAAACAGAAAAACTGAACCTATTGATGCTATGATTATTGGATTAAAAATCAGGATGGAAAATATGAAAATTGAAATAATGAATAATGTTAGTAAACAAATAGACTCTTTGAATTTTCAGAAAAAACTTGTAGAAGAGCAAGAGATATTGTCTATTTTCTGTCCTGAATGTAGAAGAAAGCATCCTTTAAGAGAATGTCCTCTAGATATTAAAGAAACTAATAAATGTTCATTTTGTGCAAATAACCATGCTATGGATAAATGTCCCTCTATACCTCGGCTGAAAGCTATATGGGAGGGGGGACAACCTGAAGCTAAATCATTGCATGCTATGGGAGCAAGAAGAAATTGGCCTTAGGTAAGTGCAGGTATGGTTCCTGAATATCCACCACATTTTTTTGGTTATAATACACATTCATATTCTTATCCTAACACCGACCACTCTCAACATTGGCAACATGGGAATCAACATCAATATGGACAACCCTCCTAATCTTGGCAACAAGGATGGAGAGGGCCAAACCATTCATATCATTCACATAATTCCTATCATGCACATATGCAATCATACCCTCCTACATATGCACCTTACCCAATGCCTCAACCATCATTACCTCAGCTGAGTCAACCTATGCCATCATTACCGTTACCTCCATCGTTTCGACCTTCTCAACTACCTGCTCAACCTTTACCCAAACCCAATAATAAAGTAGTAAAATGATACATTCTATGACCCTGCTTTCTTCATCCAGATTTCAGACTATGCCAGTTGGAGTCAATGATCTCCAATTGAGATTAAGGAAGGTAGTAACCTTACAGAATCAAAAGCATCCCATGGTGATTATCGATGAGAAAGGAGAGGAGGAAACTCCTAACCATTCTGGAAAATATGACACCATTTAACCTATCCCTGTACATTCTAAGCCCTTGTCATCTTCTTCCAACTGACCTCCCTATCTAGAGAGGTTAGTTGTGGAGAATAAATACCCCATTCCTGAGTCTAGCTTGGTTGTTGAGCTTAGGAACCTTTTCATAAGGGTACCTTTGCTCCAAGCTATCAAAGAGATCCCCATTTGTACAAAAATAATTAAGGAACTCTGTCTTAAGAAGCCAGGAAGGAGACGATTGGAACCCCAAACCATTCAATTTGTTGGTAGAGCAGCAGAGTTAATGATGGGATGTATGCACGTGGAAAAATATACCGACCGGAGAAACCTTATTGTCTTTGTTCAGATAGGTGATGTTCTTGTCTCCAACGTACTTATAGACCTAGGGCCAGCCATTAATGTTATGACCAAGCAAACCATGGATCAACTTGGACTGGTCCATATTTGTCCTACTCCCACTGTGCTTGAACTGGCATATAGATCTAAAATCAAGTTGGAAGGAGTATTGGATGATGTGCTCGTTTCCTTAGATTCTTGGGAATATCCTGCAGATTTCATTATGCTTCAGCCAAAGAACCCTGTGGGAGGGCATCCCTTGATCTTGGGATGACCATGGCTTGCTATGACCGATGCTTATATCAAATGTCATTCTGGTGATATGTATATTTCCCATGGAGTGTAGCAATTCCCACCCGTAGATCACCTAATAATGCAATATACTAAAGAAAAATACTTGATCTACTTCTACAACCAATTTAGCAGAAGCTTAATTGAACATGAGCAACATCAATAAGAACACATATAATTGATATGGAGAAATTAATCACACATAACACAAAAGATATAATCAGGGGAAAGCCTCGACCTAAAAACCCAACTCTGTATTATCATACAAGTGGAAATATTTCCAGTATTACAAAAAGAATCAGCTCAAAAGCTATCCTGCTCTCTCTATAATACCTCTGATGCTCATAGATAGTCAAAGGCCTCTACCTAACCTCTGGTCTGCCCTCCAAGACTCCTATTTCTTTGTGCAATTCTGATTGGCGTCCAGTGCAGCCACTTGTGTGAATTGGCCTCTTCACACACTCACTAACCTCTGATCCAACTACACATTCCTAAAGGAGATAAATCTTCATCATGGATGAGCTTCCTTTATAGGAAAAACATTCATCCAACTGATAGTACACTGTCCCTTCTTTAATCTCAGCTGTGTCTTTGTCTGAATTGACATGCATGAGTTATCCATGAGTGAATACTCAGTTATCTGAAATAAAGTAGTTACATGCATGAAAGCATTAACTAACGGAACTCTCATTAATTTAAAAAATTGTTAAATTAATCTAACTAGACTTGACTCAGTTAAATGAGCCAACTAATTGCAATTTAATATTACAGCTCATCCTTATCTTTTTAACTGCTAGATAAATTCCTCAATTAATAGATAAATTGTTGCATGTCCTCACATAGACTTCAAGTTTGTTTTTCCTTAAATAATTAGCTCAAGATGAATTAATTAATTAATTTACAAACTACTGTTAATATCAAATTCGAATTTTACTTCCTATTTTAGTCCAGGGACTAACTAAAAATAGGAATCCATCCTAAACTGCTAAAAATATAATGTTATTTTTAGCACTTCCATTTTTCATTCCCTGTTGCCCAATCCAACACTGGTACCCAAACTGCTATTTTTAGCAATGCTATTCTTAGCAATTCTATTTTTAGCATTTCTTTTTTCCATTTTCAACACTCCCTCTCAACAAGAAAGGCTTCAACTCGAACCTGATCCTATAACTCTAGAATGTTCTGCACACAACACTTCTACCAAGTGTGGTTGCTCTGGCAACTCTAGAAATAAAAAACAATCCCCATTAACCTCTCTGTTGGGCTCGAAACATACTCTGATGCTAAAGCTCTACCTACTGCTAACAAGTGCTCCCTCTTTGACCTCTGTGCTACTACAACATCTCCATGTGTCTCGCACAGTTGCACACCTCTCTGTGCCATCCTGCACTAGTGCAACACACTTGTGCCACTCGCATTGTTGTAGCTTGCTAGCTCTTCGTTGTCTTGGGATTCCTACACTATAGCTCTCCCTGTTGCTCCATCTGCATCTATCTCTACCCAATCATTCAGTCCTACTACTCCTCATCAGGGCTCCTGTAGCAAAGTCAAATCAAAGAAATTGGGTACCTCAAGGATCCTCCCCCTCCTCCTTTGGACAATCACTCCACATCACCCCACCTCCTACCTAGAGGTTTCGCTGCATGTGATCCCTCTGCCCACTTCGCTCGAATTTCCCCCCTACCAAAGGTCTCTGCATGAGTATATGTCTCTACTAGATCTCCTCTTAGCTTCCCCTGTTGTGGCTGCTCCACAACCTCCTGAAGTTGCTGCACCAATCGTGGCTTCTCCATAATCGTCTAAGACTTATTCTGGCACTGCATGTTGAGAGGTAATTTACTCTCCCTCTCAACCAAAAAGTCTCCATCAGTTGCCTTGCTGCTCAAGGCTTTGCATGCATCTTGAACCTCAAGAGAATACAGGTTCTTGACCTGTGAACCCATCTGCTTCACCTGTCTAGTGATGATGTGTCTAAGGAAAACCTTTCCCTTACTAAAGACTACATCATAGCCTCTGTCTTCCAGCATCACGATTGACACCAAGTTTCTCTTTAGTGCTGGTAAATACTTGACATCGGTCAAGGTAAGTCAAGCTCCATGCTCCCTCTGAAAAATAATCGTGCCTACACCTGAGACACTATACTTTTCATCATTACCCATCACTATGAGTATCTGGAGATCTTTCTCCTCCAAAGTACTGAACAAACTCTTGTCACTGATCATGTGAAAGAAGCTCCACTGTCAAGAAACCAACCACTTCCCACCATGGATGAAACCATGCATGCGAAGAGTGTGAAATCCAACTCGAACTATGAAGCAAATGCCTCACCTTCAGATCCTTCCCCTGATCCCTTCTTGGATTTCCTCTATGGACAATTTTTAGCAAAATGGCCCACCTCATGACAACGAAAGCATCGCACTTTCGATTTGTCAAACTTCTTCCCACCATGGGAAGAACTTGATTCATAAATAGAAACCTTCTCCTTCCCCTTCTTCGCCTTACTCACTAAGGCACAATTTTCTTCATCCTCCATGGATGAAGAACCATCTCTGATGCTTGTTCTTATCTCCTCCTGCATCAAATCCAACCAAATTTGTTCCCAATCTAGAGATTTCTCTCTTCCATTAACCAAGTCCTGGTAGTTATGCGAGCTCTTAGGAAGACTAAGGAGTGCAAGACTCACCATGTCATTATCAGTTGTCACAATCCCTACACTTCCAAGCTCATCCGTACATGTGGTGAGCTTGTTCAGATACACAGAGATCGTGTCGCCCTTTTCACACTTGATCTTTTGAATTTTTTTCTTCAGTGCCAGGTTCCTCTGATCACTGCTATTTTGATATAGATATTTCAATGTTTTCCACATTGAAAATGGTGTCTCCTTCCCATGGAGACTCGAGACTATGTGATCTCAAACTCCCTCCAAAAGGATTCTCCTTACTCTAGCCACAAGTTTCTTCCATTCAGCCAACTCAGCAGCACTAGTCGGCTTGAGGACTTCTTGATCAATGAAGTCCTTTAGACCGTTATCCTCTAGTGCTTCTTCCATGTGATCCTTCCAAGCTATATAATTCGAACTTCCATCAAGGGCATATTCGAGTCTCAAACCATAGAATGCCATAGGTGAAATAGAGATGTGATAAGAAATCGATTTCTATATTCAGGAATCGCAAACATAAACTTCTCCCTTCTTGTATATTGTTCTTCCTTGATCACCTGTGCTATGATGCCATGTAGAAATTTTTCTACAAAACCTCGTTCCGATACCATGTAGAAATTCCCACCTGTAGATCTCCTGATAATGCAATATACTAAAGCAAAATACTTGATCTACTTCTACAAACAATTTAGCATAAGCTTATTCGAACATGAGCAACATTAATAAGAACACATATAACTGATTTGGAGAAATCAATCACACATAACATAGAAGATATAACCAACAAAAAGCCTCAGCCTAAAACCCCAACTCTGTATTATCATACAAGTGGAAATATAGCTAGTATTACAAAAAGAATCAGCTCAAAAGCTACCCTGCTCTCTCTGCAATACCTCTGCTGCTCATAGATAGTCAAAGGCCTTTGTCTAACCTCTAGTCTGCCCTCCAAGCCTCATAATTCTTTGCACAATTTTGATTGGGGTCCAGTGCAGCCACTTGTGTGAATTGGCCTCTCCACACAATCTCTAGCCTCTGATCCAACTATGCAGTCTTGAAGGAGATAAATCCTCATTATGGATGAGCTTCCTTTATAGGAAAAACAATCATCCAACTAATAATACATTTTCCCTTCTCTGATCTCAACTGGGTCTCTGTATGAACTGACATGCATGAGTTATCCATGAGTGAATACTCAGTTATCTGAAATACAGTAGTTACATGCATGCAAGCATTAACTAACTAAACTCTCATTAATTTAACAAGATGTTGAATTAATCTAACTGGACTTGACTCAGTTAACTGAGCCAACTAATTACAACTCATCCTTATCTCTTTAACTGATGGATAAATTCCTTAATTAATAGATAAACTGTTGCATGTCCTCACATAGACTTCAAGTTTGTTTTTCCTTAACTAATTAACTCAAGATGAATTAATTAATTAATTTACAAACTGTTGTTACTATCAAATTCAAATTTTACTTCCTATTTTAGTCCGGGGACTAACTAAAAGTAGGAATGCATCCTAAACTACTAAAAATAGAATGCTATTTTTAGCACTTCTATTTTTCATTCCCTGTTGCCCAATCCAGCACTAGTACCCAAACTACTATTTTTAGCAGTGTTATTTTTAGCATTTCTTGTTGCCATTTTCAACATGGAGATTCCAGAAAGAAAGTCACCCTATATCCACCTGCTAGATCTATTCAAGAGCTCTAAGACACTTTATGGTTAGACTACAGTAGTGATCAGGAGACTCAAACTATTTCCTTGATACATTAGAATGTTGAGTCCTCACAGGAGGGAGAGATTCAAGACTTCCTAAATGACCTAGACACCATGCCTAATTTCAAGTCATTGAGTCAGATTTTTAGTCTAGATTTTTAGGAAGAATATGACTCTCTACCACCATCATCACCAGCTCTAGCGACACCCTTGTTTACTCTTGATATTGATACTACTCTTGTTGATATTAGTCCAGGTAAATCCTTGTATATCAGTTTTGACTTGGATCCTTCTAAGTGAGAGAAGCTTGTGAATTTGTTGCAAAACCATCTTGATGCCTTTACATGGGGTTATGAAGATATGAAAGGCATCCCTCCTGAAAATTGTACACACCATATCTATATTCAAGATGGAGCCTGACCTGTTCGACAACCCCAAAGGCGAATGAACCCAGCTCTAAGAGACATTGTAAAAGAAGAATTGCAAAAACTCTTAGATGTCGATTTTATCTATCCCATTTCTAACAGCCAGTAGGTCTCTCCATTAGTATTAGTCCCAAAGAAAAATGGGAGATGTCACATTTGTATTGACTACAGAGAATTGAATAAAGCCACTCTCAAAGATTACTTCCCCCTTCCTTTCATCGATCAGGTACTCAATACCCTTTCTGGTAAGAAGTACTTTTCTTTTATAGACAGCTTTAGCGAATATAACTGGATATAGATAGCACCCGAGGATCAAGACAAAACCAATTTTACATGTCTATGGGGTACATTTTCTTATCGAGTGCTTCCCTTTGGGCTATGTAATGCCCCAGCTACCTTTCAAAGGGCAATCTTGACTATTTTTGTTGATCTTGAATGCGTAGAAATATATATGGATGATTTCTCTGTGTTTAGTGATTCATTTCAGGAAGCCCCCAAGAATCTATAAAAAGTGCTTCTTCGTTGCCAAGAAGCTCATCTCACCTTGAGTGATAAGAAATGAATATTAATGTGCAAAGTGGGAGTGGTTCTTGGCCATCTTATTTCCAACAAAGGTATCTAGGTTGACCCTGCAAAAATAGAAGTCATTTTGAGCCCTCCTATACCCAAAACTCAAAGGGAAGTGAGAGGTTTTCTAGGGCATGTAGGCTACTATAGGAGATTCATTGAGAATTTTTCAAGGATAGCTACATGTTGTTCATGGAATCCCCCCACAGCATGTTTTGGAGCTCAACACCCACGTTTTGGTCAAAGGTTTTGTAGGACTTCGCGAATTGCAGGTGCGGAGCGCGAAGTATAGGTTAAGTCATAGGGTTGTCTGCCCTACAGTAATGTAATGTAATGTAAAGTCATGTCAGACTACCCATGGTCCGCGAACCATGGGATTGTATAAATAAGAGTGAGGCTCTAAGTATAAAGATAGCTAAGGAATAAGAGAAACTAGTATGAATGGTTCGAGCTTAGAGTAGGATTCTAAGTGTGTTGGGTCGTAGTAGTAGGAAGAGGCTCTACATCTGAGTGCGCAGAGGCCTAGTAGAGTCCACAGTTGAGTGTGTGGACCCCTGTAGCTGAGTGCACAGGGCGGTGTCTAGTCTGTAATCCAGACTGAAGATTAATAAAGAGAATTTGATACCTATTTTTGTGTATCTATTGTGCATTGCCTTATTTATGTTTATACTATTTTATTTATCACACGCACTGATATGATTGTTGAATATGTTGTAATAATCATTAGTCTTACATAAAAATTTAGTTATTCACATAATAACATATTAAATAGCAAGGGACTTAGGTATTATATGGGTTGCGCCCCGAGTAGGGTTGCATAGAAGCAGCATCACAGGTTGCGAAGGGACAGCAAGTGCGTGTAGCAACGGGTCAGACCGTGGACCTCCAAAAGCTCATCAGACATCCCCAGGGTGTGGAAACCTAGTTCTAGTACCCTCCCATACTACTTCAGGTGAGACCTCAGTCCGTGCTCCATGGACTATTGCCGAAAGGGCCAATAGTACCAGGATTTGCTTAGCCAAAACACCTCTGAACCTGGGTCAGGCCCATACAAGCCAACAAATGGTTCTGTTGCCTGGACCAGGATCTACATAAAGTATTTCTGATGTCGGGCCACTGGAATCCAACAAAGAAAGAAATTAAAGAGTGGTTGGACAAGAAGATTCACGAGTTCACAGCACAGGAAAATAGAAATCCATGAGTATCTAAGGAATAATGGTTGGAGCACTACTTGTATACGGAAATCCACGAAATTTTCTTTACATCCTTTCCTTCTTAGCTGTATGAGTGGATCGTGAAGTTAGCAGATAGTCAGGGAATGTGTAGGCTCGATAAACCAACAGTGCGGACTCTGAAATTAGAAAGTTGACTAGAAGCATCAGGAGATAAGATAATGCGAGTTGTGGACCATTGGCTCGACCAAATAATAGGAGGATTTATCACTAAGTTTTTGGTAGACATGATCGGTAGCTACAGTGAGGCAGAGAAACGTTTTCTCAAGGGACCACGAGGTAAGTATACTAAATCTTTGAACACTTGGATTAAGATGTTGTTGTGTGAAAATTGGGTTCTGTGAATAAATTGATGTTTGGGACTACGCGAAGCGGGAATATCTACAGAAGCAAAAGTAGTGATAAGTTGGAAAACAGTCCCTTAATTTCACCCTCATAGGAAAGCGAGGAAGAGCTCGCGAAAGTTTCTCTGAGAAGCGTGGTCATTCTGATAAGGTAACATTTCCACATTTACCACCTCCACCCACACTACCACCTATCTCACCCTCTTCACCTCCATCTCCACCTACCCCACCTCCGCCACCACCACAGTTTGGTATCACGAGTGCAATCAAACTACTAGTATTCATAGTAGTGGGAAATGAAGATCCGGACCAATTCTAGTTTGTGGTAAGAGTAGTATGGGAAGCATAGGGTGTCATGGATGATAATATTAAAAAGGCTACGCTAGTGAGCATGTTGTAGGATCACGCATTAACATGGTATATCAAGCATTCTAATGACCACCCAAACGCAGGAATCACAGAGATCCAAGCCGCGCTGAATAGGGAATTTAGCAGGCCAAAATCGGAGATGAAATCAATCATCGGGTAAAGGAGATCGTGATGCTCCCAAGAGAGACCCCCTGGGATCTAGACCAATGGCTGAAGACTATGATCCGTGAAGCTAATATGACGTTAACAGATACACATCATCATGCATGGTTTGTGGCCTCACTTATGCCACACTTGAGGACGCGTTGTCACAACAAAAACATTCCACCCAAGCCCAAGCATTGGAAATGGAAATGAGATTACATGAGACCCGTATAAAAGACCTTGGGTTGGGAGTCCAACAAATCCATGCACAACTACACAATCTGTGTCTGGAAATACAAAGTTTGAAACAGGACAAGGCACCTCAGTCAGAGGTGCGCGAGGAAGTATGGTGCATAAAATGCAAAGGCCAAGGGCATGACAAGGACCATTGTCCAGTGTTCATGAACTACTTGGTAGGAGGAGGGTCCAATGCTATTAAGACCAGAGGCACAAGCAGGGCCAAGTGTGGTGTCTACACTATAGTGCATGATATGCGAGATAGGAAGAAAGCACACTATGAATAATTGTCATCTGTTGCAGAAGTATACACAGACATCCCAGCAATTGTTTTGTAAGTTCTGCAGGTTGGCAGGTCATGATGAATGCACCTACCAAACCTATGAACTAATGATGGATTGGACCCTTGCCTACAGGGTGCAGACTGAAACGTGAGCCCTTGACCTGAATGCAGGGATGGTGCACATTGGATTTCAGGGGCACGGTCGAGGTCGAGGTGGAATGGGACCAGGAAGGGGTCACAGACAACTAATTTGCTACAATCGCGGAGGGCCAAGGCACTATGCTCGCAATTGTACAAACCTGACAAGAACATCATGTTGGTATTGTACTCAGTTTTATCATGAGGTAGAAGATTGCCCTTTGTTGATAGTGAGGATGTGCGAAGAATGCCCTTCACTAATAGTGAGGATGCACAAAAAGTGGGTACTCCAGCCCCCCTCTGACTCAGAATTTACAGATGATGAGGTCTGAGCCGTGCGAAGAAGACCCGAATGTAAACATGATGCTCAGGAGCAGTATGACCACGGGAGATGATAAATGGAAGCAGCCATAACAAAGTGCATGGGTTCGCAAGGCTCCTACAAAGGAACCTAAATTTGATCTAGAACGCGCGAAGGAGACATTCATGGAAGCTAAGAAGAGATTCAAGGAGGCCTCCACTTTAGGTAGTAAGGATCAACTGGAACCAGGAATGGATCCCTCAATTCTCACTACCTTTCTAGAGACATGCATGAGACTATTATGCGATAGCTAGGTAGTCAAAGGACTATAGGAACTTATCACTAGGTGCATGGGGTCAAGAGAACCGCACGTGGTTCAGAAACTTGGAAAGCATGCATTGCACATAGAAAGGGAAATGAGATTGACTATGCAAATCAGTGAGAATGAAATGGATTAGGTAATCCTGGATCTAGGTTCGGATGCGAATGTACTACAAAAGAAAACATGGGAATGCATGGGTAAAACTGCATTACAATGGTCCCCTATTCAATTATGAATGGCGAGCTAACATAAGATTTTTCCCACGGGAAGATTGCAAGGGGTAACAGTCGATATTGAAGGTGAAAGCGTAGGTGGATTTTTAAGTGATAGATATTGTCAATGATAGCAATCCCTACCCAATGCTACTAGGAATAGACTGGGCTACCGATATGAACGCAGTCATAAATCTTTAGAAGCGCAAAATGATCTTTGAGAAAAAGTCACTACGCGTAGTACCACTAGATCCAGCTGAAGGAGTGCGATACACTGAACCGGTGCATGACGATGATAGTGATGATGATCTCAATTGCATTTACAAGATAACTGTGTGAGAATAGGATTGGGTGAATTCGATTGCGGATGGAAGAATTTGTGGGAGTGCGAAAGCTCGTACACTCCATATTTAGATGAGGAAGTAGAGCGATGGCAGAATCGGTTGCGTGAAGTAAAAATGTTGAATTGTAACATGATGATTAGATCATTGCGTTGCATGACAACAGAGGTGAAGGAGCTACCAACATATGATGGATTGTCAATGGTGGATGAATTTCTTAGCAGATTTGAAAGCGCAGTTCCAGAACAGCAGTGGTTCGATGCACTGAAATGGGCACTTTGTGCAACACCTGCACAATGGTGGGGTACACATCAAGGAAATTTTGAGGACTGGCGCAATTGTAGAAGAATAATGTGCCTATGATTTGGGAAACCACAAATGAGGCTAGTATACTGATATGATAGATGAGATAATCTGCGCACGCACCTCGTGAAATGGACCAAGGTCTACAGGGAAGAGACACAACCTGAATGGGTACATTTATTCTACCATACCTTGGATTTCATACCCATGAATTGGTATTACTAGATAGAGCTACGCCATGATACGAGTGAATGAGATGTCTTGTGCGAGGGATTTTTGTTAATGTTCACGTTCGAGGATTGTTGGTTGGATACTGTTGACAATGCGCTACAAGTAGTAAAATTCGCTATCTTTCAAATACCATAGGAGCTAGTGTGAGTACTTCAGTCAGAATGGGCGACACAGTTAAGTAGCACACTAGATGTTGGAAATAATACTGAGAGGGGGGGTGATCAGTATTATCAAATTACTCTTAATATACCTTCCATATTTATACTTTAATTTATTCTTCAGATATTGATCATTAATTTGTATGTCAGTGCCATATAATAATGAACAAGAACAAGAAAAATATATAGGCACACCAAAGAACACCAGATATAAGGTGGAAACCCAATGTGGGTGAAAACCACCTGCTGCAATATGTCTCTATCTTCTTTCAATTAGAAACTTCTTTTACAAGGATTTTGTATTGGTGCAGTGCTTTACCAGTACATAGGCTGCAACCTGCAGAGAGCTACAACTCTCTCTCGTTTTCCAGTCTCTCCTGGAAAATGAGAGAGAGTTGTAGCTCTTTTACTTCTTTAAGGACCACGTTTCATTAATTTTCAGACTAGATCCAAGAAGATCAAATAGTCATCAAGTACATGAAAATCACCCAATATCCTTATACAATCAACCAATGAATCACACAACTCTTCAGAATCTTGTAAATAGAAAAGTAATACCAGAAATCTAAACCCAGAACTCTGCAGCAATAGATAAAAGACAGCCAACAAATGTTTCAAGATAAGTCCGCAACTTCACCAAGACGGGCTTGCGAATATCCACAGCTCTTCTGTGTCTAAACTGTGCAGATCCGCACTGGTCGGTCTTCTGCTCTGTGTATCTCTGCACCACTCGTTCTTCTGTCCTGCGTACTTCTGCTCAGATCCGCACCTACACTATCTGCCTGGCAGCGTACCTCCGCAATTGTTTCTCCTGTTTCCTGTGTACCTCCACACTGTGCCTTCTTCTGCGTTGCGTACCTCACACTATGCCTTCTGCTTCGCTGCGTACCCCCGCACTGCACGTTCTCCTGAGATGCGTACCTCGCACTACACCTTCTGCTAGACTGCGTACCCCTGCACTGCACTTTCTCCTGAGCTACATACCCCACACTCACGCCGTGGATTGCCTGCGAACTTCTGATTAGAGCCAAATTAATAGTCCTCCAATGTGCCACAGTCAGTCAAATCCACAAATCTGATCATGCACCCGAGAGATCATGACTTATCAATAGATTCTCCATAAGTTTTCTCCTTGATTTAGATCTAGCTTTTAAAACCAATCACCCAAAATTTCAGATCTTAAGATATTCAAATTTCACAAGTATGTAGCCAAGTGATCTCCTTTCCTTTTTATAGGAAAGCCCTTATTCAAACCATAGGACAAAACCATCGAAAACCAATACAAGGGATCCAAAACGGAGTTCAATAATTTAGATCCTATACCACGGGCCAAAGCCATAGGATCATGAAAGACAGGCTAAATACCAAGGGCCAAACATAAGAAACCCCACGTGAGCGCGCTTCTCTGCATTGGAGTGAGTGAACTGGGGGACTGCACCTTATGAACGGATACCCTGCGAGTATGACCGCACTTCCTAGACGATGAACCTGCAGGTCTGCACCTTTTTGAATGATGCATCGGCGAACCTCTTATTTTCCATTATTTTGAGAGCCTAAACAGAGGTTTGTCACTTGAGTGAGTTGCCATCAAGTACAACACCTGTACCATAGAGCCAAACCAGAATCATAATGCCAACAATCTCCCCCTTTGGACTTGATGGCAACCTCAAGATCCTCAACGTCATTCTCCCCTTTGACATCAAGGGCAAAGGGTTATGCTCCCCCTGAGAACATGCTTAAGACTTTGCTTTGTTGATCATGCTCCCCCTGATAAACCATATCTACAAAAGGAAAGAAATATCTGCAAGAAGAACCACAATCCACCAAACACCATAAATGACCATGAAAGAGATAGAGACGTATTGCAGCAATATTCAAATCAGCATCCATGATCTCCTTTTGTACTTCCTCCAAGATCTTCTACCATAATCCCAACAATGCATTATATGCTCCCCCTGAACCTGTGCCATTTGGTCTTCGACCAATCTACAACCCAGAAAATGTACGCGTATACCCCATATGAAACTTGCGTACAACCAAGAATTTCTGAAACAGATGAGATTTAACAGCAAGATGATGCATCAACAACCCCCAGCTTTTGCCTGAGGTATTCAAAGGTCTCCCTGGGTAATGGTTTGGTGAGTATATCAACAACTTTTTCCTTAGAAGGAACATACTCCAACTTGACCTTTTGTTCAAGCACTTGTTCCTTGAGAAAGTGATACTTGATCGGTATGTGCTTGGTCTTTGAATGCATGACTGGGTTCTTTAAAATGTTGATTGCACTTATATTATCACATAAGACGGAGATAGGTGGTGTACAAGTGATTTGAAAATCCTGCAAGGTCTGCATCATCCAAAGGAGTTGAGTGCAGCAAGATGTAGCAGCCACATATTCCGCTTCAGCTGTAGATAAAGCAATCGAACTATGTTTCTTGTTGAACCAAGTTACTAATTTGGAACCCATAAAGAATGCACCACCACTTGTGCTCTTCCTGTCATTCACGCTTCCAGCCCAATCTGCATCTGTATAAGCATGAAGTGTGAGATCTATATCTCTAGGATACCATAAGCCATAGTTTTGAGTTCCTTGAAGGTACTTGAAAATTATCTTCACTACCTGAAGATGAGTTTCCTTGGGATTTGCCTGAAATCTTCCAGCTATTCCTACTACATGCATGATGTCTGGTCGGGTACCTGTCAAATAAAGCAGACTTCCAATGATAGATCTGTAGGTTGGTTGATGTACTGTTGTTGATTCATCATTTGCACTAAGACTGCATCCTGTAACCATAGGGGTGCATACTGGTTCGAATCTTCCATGCCATACTTCTTCAAAATCTGCTTGAGGTACTTGGTTTGAGACAAGAAGATACCACCTTCATTTTGTTGGATTTGCAATCCAAGAAAATATGTCAGTTCTCCAAGCAAGGACATTTCGAATTCTTTCTGCATCACCAAGGCAAATCTTTGACTTATAGCTTCTACATTGCTACCAAAGATAATATCATCTACATACACAACAAGTATTAGCAATTTGTCATTTTCAATTTTTATATAAAGATTGCTATCTGCTGATCCTTTTGAAAAACCTTGTTGATGAAGGTATTTGTCCAAACGGTAGTACCAATCCCTTGGAGCCTGTTTAAGACCATAGAGAGCCTTTTTCAGTCTGCATACAAGATTTGGATCATTCCCAAGAATGAAACTATTTGGCTGCTCAATGTATACTTCTTCTTCTAAATCTCCATTCAGAAAGGTTGATTTCACGTCCATTTGAAATACTTTGAATTTCTGAAAGCTTGAGAGAGCAAGGAACATTCGGATGGCCTCAAGTCTAGCAATGGGAGAAAAATTTTCTTCAAAGTCTATTCCTTCTTGTTGAGCATACCCTTTAGAAACAAGTCTGGCCTTGTTTCTAATTACTTCCCCATTTTCATTTAACTTATTTTTGAAGATCCATTTTGTCCCTATGACATTCTTATCTTTTGGTCTAGCAACCAACTCCCAAGTGTTGTTCTTTTCAATCTGCTCAAGTTCTTCATCCATTGCCTTGACCCACCATTCATCTTTGCATGCCTCTTTTACATTTTGTGGCTCAGCGGAGGAGAGTAATGCCAAATAGCTGGAGGCTTCTGCAATTGTTCTTCTTGTTTGTACACCTACTTTTTTTTGTCCCAAAATCTGAGATTCTGGATGATTCTTCTGAACGTACCTAGATGGAGTCTTCTCTTCTATCCTTATTTGTTCCTCTGGTGCCTCTTGAGGTTCTTCTTCATTATCAGTCTGATTTGAAGGGTAGTCTTATCCTCTTCAATATTTTCATAATTTACTTGCCTAGGACTGTATCCTTTTTCATCAACCACTACATCAATGCTGTCAACAATTCTTTCAAGTCTTTTATTGTAACACTTATCTGCCTTGCTGTGGGGAGAATAACCAAGGAGAATGCCTTCATCTGCTCTAGGTTCAAGTTTTCCAAGCTGTTCATCATTATTCTTAATATAGCATTTGCTTCCAAAAATTTTGAAATGCTTTACCAAAGGAGTCTCACCATACCAGAGCTCATGAGGAGTTTGAGTGTTGTTCACTCGGACATTTGTTTTGTTGAGAATAACAACTGCAGAAAATACAGCTTCACCCCAGAAGATTGCGGGAGTTCCAGACTCATCAAGCATAGCACGAGCCATTTGTTGAACCGTTCTATTCATCCTTTCCACCACTCCATTCTGCTAAGGAGTCCTAGTTGTAGAGAATTCCCTTCTTATTCCATGTTCTTCACAGAAATCAAAAATTCATTTGAGGTAAACTCCCCACCTCTGTCAGACCTGAGGCACTTAATTTTGTGATCTGATTCGTTTTCGGCCAAGGCTTTGAACGATTTGAATTTTTTGAATGCTTCGTCTTTGTGCTTCATAAGTCCTAACCAAATCATACTGGAGAAGTCATCAATGAATAATATAAAGTATTCCTCTCCTCGAGGTGACCTTGTCCTAAATGGACCACATACATCTGTATGGACTAGTTCGAGAGGCCTGCTGGATGATCCTTCCTTCTTAGGGAGGTTAGTTCTGGTTTGCTTACCAAACTAACATGATTTGCATATGGTGTTGTCTGGAATTTTGATATCTGGAAGACCACGAACTGCCCGGTATTTTCATGCTTTCCTTATTTGTGAAAAGCTTAGATGCCCTAACCGCATAACTAGTGTTCATCATCCTTGCTCGAATAGCATTTTTGTTGTCCTTCTTCAAATATGTATAAATTATTTGGAGTTCTTCTACCTTTGATCACTATTTTTCCTGTATCAAGATCACGAACACTACATCCATTTGATCGAAATATTACCTCGGTTCCTTGATCGCACATCTGATTGACACTCAGTGGATTATGCTTCAAGCCATCAACATACAAAACATTTCCAGCTTTGACCTTTTCTTTCAACTGAGCAGTGCCTTTTCCTTTTATGGCTACAGGGGTATCATTTCCAAAAGAAAATTTCTTTCCCTTTTCTAAAGCAGTATATGATTCAAGTTTTTCTTTATCACCTGTCATATGCTTCGAACATCCACTGTCGATGTACCATAGATTTTCCTGTCCTTCTGCATAAAAAGCTATCCCACATCTTTCTGGTTGTGGTTCCTTTATTCTCCTTGTTCTGGTGCTTGAGGTTTGTTCCTTTGTCTGCTGAAAACTGCTCTTGCATTAAGAATCTTCATGACCGAAGTTATTACAAATAGAACATTCAATTTCATTTTCAAGTTCCGAAAAGTTGTTATAGGTCCATTTCGTAATCCCAGTCATACCTCTTTGTTTTTGAACTTCTCTAGTCATGATTGTCTTATAGGCAACACATTGAGCTACTTTGTGACCAAAGTTATGGCAAGAGAAACATTGGCCATTGAAGAAACTTCTGCGATTATCAAATCTACCAGCCAAATGGTTGTAGTTTCGATTGTCATCCATTCTTGAAGCAAATTGAGAAGTTTTTACCTGTGGCTGGTTGTAGCTTTTGTTCACCCTTAAGATGGATTGCCCCTGATTTACCTGGTAGTCTTTGTTTGTTCTTGATGTAGTTCGTCCCTGCTTTACCTGGTGATATCCATTGGGCTTTTGCTCATTCCTCCTTGCTGCATCAAGATAACTCTTTGACGTGGATGCTTGAGATGTTTCTCCATTATAACCCAGACCTATCTTGATTAGTGGAGAACGTTGTATATTGATAATATCATCCAGAGTTTCAGATCCTTTAACAAAATTAAGATTAAGAGCCTTTGTTTTCTCAATTTATTTTCTAAGGCCATTAATTTCACATTCTAACTTCTCAAGAAATTTTTCTTTTTCATCAAGTTGAAATTGCAGAGTATCAATGATCACATTCTTTTCTTCTAAACATGTATTGAGTCTAGAAATCTCTTCATAAAAGCTATCCATATCTATAGCTTCCATGTAATCATCATCTTCAAAAGCCATTAAAATTTTATAGTCATTACCTCGTTCATCTTCATCACTATTTGATAATCCATCACTGTCTTCATGAGTGTAATAGATTTTCTTATTTGCATTTTGTTTCTTGTTCCATCTAACAGGTTCCTTTCCCTTGTCGATCTTATCCTTATGAGGACATTTGGCAGCATAGTGACCTACTCTTCCACAAGCAAAGCATTTGAAAGGAAACTTACCTCTGAATCTTCCAGTTCCCCGTTGAAGATTTCTGACAAAATTTGATTCTTCTTCTTCTTCTGACATGTGTCCTGACTCATAGTACTCTCCTTTGCCTGAAGCCTTGAAGGCAGCTTCTCTCCTGTCTGATCTACCTCCTTTCCTCATTTCATAAGTAGTTAGAATTCCGTGCAGCTGTGACATTTTAAGGTTTTTTAGATTCTCCTTTTCTTCTATAGCAGAAACTTTAGATCCAAACCTAGGGGACAAAGATCTTAGAACTTTTTCAACCACAACAGCCTGTTTTATTTCTTCACCCAAATTTTTCATACAATTAACAATTTCATCTACACGAAGAAAATAGTTAGCCACACTTTCATCATTATAAATATTGAGATTTTCATATTGAATCCTGAGGGTTTGAAGTTTTGCTCGTTTTACCTGATCATTTCCTTCATAGCTCAGAACAATCTTGTCCCATATCTCTTTTGCAGATTTAAACTACATTACCTTGACAAATTCTTATTGAGATAGGCATCCTAATAGAGTATTGACCACCTTTGCATTTGTTTCATATTTCTTCTTCTCAACCGAATCTGTAGGAGTTGTTGATGGAAAAGTATACCCTGTATCTATGATATCCCAGACTTCAGTACCAAGAGATTGAAGATAGGCAGTAACTCTTACCTTCCAATAAACGAAGTTTGTCCCATCAAAAATCGGTGGCCTGATTGATGCTTCCTTCTCGTAGTTGCTCATGATGAAAGATCTTTCTTCAAGCGATCAAGCTTCTTCTGAAGAACCTGCTCTGATACCAATTGCTGGAAATAATACTGAGAGGGGGGGTGAATCAGTATTATCAAATTCTTCTCAATATACCTTCCACATTTATAATTTAATTTATTCTTCAGATATTGATCATTAATTTGTATGTCAGTGCCATATAATAATGAACAAGAAAAAGAAAAATAGATAGGCACACCAAATAACACCATATATAAGGTGGAAACCCAATGTGGGTGAAAACCACCTGCTGCAATATGTCTCTATCTTCTTTCAATTAGAAAATTCTTTTACAAGGATTTTGTACTGGTTCAGTCCTCTACCAGTATGCAGGCTGCAACCTGCAGAGAGCTACAACTCTCTCTCATTTTCCAGTCTCTCCTGGAAGGGAGCTATAACCCCCTTAGCTCTTTTACTTCTTTAAGGACCACGTTTCATTAATTTTCAGACTGGATCCAAGAAGATCAAATAATCATCAAGTACATGCAAATCACCCAATCTCCTTATACAATCAACCAATGAATCACACAACTCTTCAGAATGTTGTAAACAGAAAAGTAATACCAGAAATCTAAACCCAAAACTCTGCAGCAATAGATAAAAGACAGCCAACAAATTTTTCAAGATAAGTCTACAACTTCACCAAGAGGGGCCTGCGAATATCTGCAGCTCTTCTATGTCTAAACTGCGCAGATCCGCACTGGTCAGTCTTCTGCTCTGCGTATCTCTGCACCACTCGTTCTTCTGTCCTGCGTACTTCTGCTCAGATCCACACCTGCACTATCTGCCTGGCAGTGTACCTCCGCAATTGTTTCTTTTGTTTCCTACGTACCTCTGCACTGTGCTTTCTTCTGCGTTGCGTACCTTGCACTGTGCCTTCTGCTTCGCTGTGTACCCCCGCACTGCACATTCTCCTGAGATGCGTACCTCGCACTGCACCTTCTACTGTGTTGTCTACCGCCACACTGCGCTTTCTCCTGAGCTGTGTATCCCCGCACTCACGCCGTGGATCACCTGCAAACTTCTGATTAGGGCCAAATTAATAGTCCCCCAATGTGCCACAGTCAGTCAGATCCACAGATCTGATCATGCGCCTAAGAGATCATGACTTATCAATAGATTCGCCATAAGTTTTCTCCTTGATTTAGATCTAGCTTTTAAAACCAATCACCCAAAATTTCAGATCTTAAGATATTCAAATTTCACAAGTATGTAGCCAAGTGATCTCCTTTCCTTTTTATAGGCAAGCCCTTATTCAAACCATGGGACAAAACCATTGAAAACCAATACAAGGGATCCAAAATGGGGTTCAATAATTTAGATCCTATACCACGGGCAAAAACCATAGGATCATGAAAGACGGGCTAAATACCAAGGGCCAAACATAAGAAACCCCACGTGAGCGCGCTTCTCTACATTGGAGTGAGTGAACTGGGGGACCACACCTTATGAACGGATACCCTACAGGTATGACCGCACTTCCTGGACGATGAACCTGCAGGTCCACACCTTTTGAACGATGCACCGATGAACCTCTTATTTTCCATTATTTTGAGAGCCTGAACAAAGTTTTGCCACTTGAGTGAGTTGCCATCAAGTAAAACACCTGTACCATAGAGCCAAACCAGAATCATAATGCCAACACTAGAGTGTTATAACATGAATGTTGAGGAGGATGATGAGGACCCACAAAACATTAACATTTCAGAAACAAAAGGTTGTTGCAAGATCTGTGGACCATTACTTGAAGACCCCAACATCACCTCACCACTAAAAACGAAGAAGGTCAAGATTGGCACAGAGGTAGAGCGAAGTACGCAACGCTTGGGGACTATTAGGATGATGTCACGGTTGATAAAGTCACTGAGTTACTCCACAAATACCAAGACTTGTTCCCGACTAAAATTACGAACTTAAAAGGGATCGTTGGTGATTTAGGGATGATGAAGATCACCCTAAAACATGACGCAAATCTAGTTAAGCAGCGGCCATACCGCTTAAATCCAAAGTGCAAAGAAAAGGTCCGTGATGAATTAGACAAAATGCTCATAGCCAGAATTATTGAACAAGTGGAATAATCCAATTGGGTGAGTCCTATGGTAGTACAGGAGAAAAAAGCAAAAGGGTGAAATAAGAAGATGCATAGATCTCAAGAAGTTGAACAATTCCTGTGTACATGATCCATTCCCAACACCATTCACAGATGAAGTACTAGAAAATGTTGGCAGTCAGGAAGCATACTCGTTCATGGATGGGTTCTCAAGATACCATCAAATCAAGATCGCGCTGGAAGATAGGAGCAAAACGACCTTTGCAATAGAATGGGGCTACTTTCAATACACTATTATGTTGTTTTGACTGAAGAATGCGCCAGCTATATCTTTGTGCATCGTGGTAGCTGCATTCAAAGAATACATCCACAAGTTTTTGGTGGTCTATCTAGATGATTGGATTTCCTTTAGATTAGTTAAGCACCATGTAGCAATCTTACACTTGATGTTGGATACTTGCCGCCGACACCAGATTGCGTTGAACCTAAAAAAGTGCACATTCCTCGTTCATTTTGGAAACCTGCTGGGACATGTGGTCTACAAACAAGATTTTATGGTGGACCTTGCAAAGATTATCGTTATCCTAAATTTGGAAGCACCACAAAGTGTTAAAAAACTGCACGCTACCTTGGGACACACTGGATACTATAGGAAGTTCATCAAAAATTATGCCCAAATAACCACGACGATGGAAAATTTATTGAAACAATATGTTACATATTGATGGAATGATGATTACCTAAAGGGTTTGGATGTCCTGAAGGGGAAACTGGCCTCCGCTCCAATCCTAGTCTTCCCAAAATGGGATGTGGAATTTCATGTACATGTGGATGTGTCGTGTATCGTGTTGGGAGTCGTACTCACACAGGAGGGCACAGAGGTTGTGGATCACCTGATCGCATTTGCGAGTTGGAGATTGTCCAAAGCAGAAAAGAACTACTCTACCACTGAGGGCGAGGGGTTGGCAATGGTGTACGTGCTCCAAAAATATCGACACTACTTACTTGGAGGACATTTCAAGATGTATACCGACCATTTCGAGTTGAAATACCTAGTGAACAAGCCTGTGTTGGGCAGGCGAATTTATGGATGGATTCTTTTGTTTCAAGAATATGATTTTGAGGTCATACTCAAGCCCAGATGCTTAAACATAGGACCAGACCACTTGTCACGAATTGAGAGAGGTGAGGAACCAACAAATTTGGAGGAGGGACTACCTGATACATAGCTCTTTGTAATGCATGTCACGGACGGACACTTCAAAGATATAATCCGTTTTCTAACAATAGGGACTACATCGAAGGAATACTCAATCCAGCAAAAGAAGGAATTGGTGGTGCGTGCGGTGAATTTTTTTGTCATCGCGAGGCACCTTTATAAGATGGGCAACGATGAGATATTGTGAAGATACGTACATAAATTTGAACAAGGTTAGATCCTTTCGGAAGCACATGGGGGTGCTATAGGAGGTCACTATGTAGGATGTGTGACCACACAAAAGATTCTATGCATAGGGTTATGGTGGCCGACCCTACACCAGGATTCGAAGGCACATTGTAAGGCCTGTGATATATGTCAAAGGATGGCAAAACCATCACAAAGGGATGAGATGCCACTAAATCCCCAAATGACACTGCAGCCGTTTGAGAAATGGGTAATTGACTTTGTGGGCTTGATTAAACCTCAAGGAAAGATGGGTACGCACTACATCATCACCACTATGGAGTACCTCTCATGATGAGCGAAAGCACAGCCGGTCAAGGACTACACGACTGCTACAACTGCAAAGTTTTTGTTCGAAAACGTGTTGACACAATTTGGTTGTCCGAAAATCTTAATGAGTGATCGTGGAACACATTTCCTGAATGGAACCATCAGAGCACTCACAAAAGAGTTCCAAGTGTATCATTAGAAAAGTACACCATACCACCCACAAGCCAATGGACATTAGAGGCATTCAATAAAATACTGGAGAATGTGCTGACCAAAGTATGTAACGCACAGTAGAATGACTAGGACCTGCGTATACCTGTTGTGTTATGGGCGTATAAGACAATGTGCAAGAAATTGATGGGATAGAACCCTTCCGGTTGTTCTATGGTATGGAAGCTTTCATGCTGATGGAATACATCATACCTAGTCTGTGAATAGCAATGCTCACACGCGTGACAGACCATGAAGCTCTAGAAGAAAGGCTTGTGCAATTAGAGGAACTCGAGGAAGAACGGTTTCTGGCTGGATTTCATAAATAGATACAAAAACATCATGAAAATGCCTGGCATGACCGCCATATCAAGTTGCGCACCTTCAAGGTAAACGACTTAGTACTATTGTATGACAGTAAGTTTGAAAAATTTCCAGGAAAGTTTAGAATGCACTTGCTGGGACCATATGTGGTAAAGGAGGTCACAGATGGAGGCATGGTCCAGTTGGTCAAACTAAATGGAGAACCCTTCCCAAGAAAAGTAAACATTAATCACTTGAAACCCTACATGGGTGGGTCGGCTCTCTGTTTAACCAGCCAAAGCACAGTCTTCGCAACCCAAGAAACTAGACACAGGTGTGGGACTATAAACACAGGCACCAGAAGTGGTACCAAAGAAAGGATAGGATTCAGATGCGAATGATTTAGAAGAAAGAATGCAGAAGGTCCAACAAACCACAAAACAATGATCCATGGACCTCCGAGCAGTATGCAACCAGTTGGAGGGCTCTGTGCCAAGGTCACTGCACCAGCAGAGTGACTCGGGACGAGTCACGATGATTGTGTTGGGGACCTATTGGGCATGGAATCACCCCACAGCATGTTTTGGGGCTCAAAACCCAAGTTTTGGTCAAATTTTTTGTAGGACTCAGCAAATTGCGGGTAAGGAGTGTGAAGTATAGGTTGAGTCATAGGGTTGTCTTCCCTAAAATAATGTAATGTAATGTAAAGTCATGTCGGCCCACCCATGGTCCACAAACCATGGGATCGTATAAATAAGAGTGAGGCTCTAAGTGTAAATATAGCTAAGGAATAAGAGAAAATAGTATGAATGGTTTGAGCTTAGAGTAGGATTCTAAGTGTGTTGGGTCGTAGTCGTAGGAAGAGGCTCTGTAGCTGAGTGCACAAAGGCCTAGTAGAGTCTGCAGCTGAGTGCACGGACCCCTGCAGCTGAGTGCGCAGGGCAAGTCAAGTCTGCAATCCAGATTGAAGATTAATAAAGAGAAGTTGATTCCTATTTCTGTGTATCTAATGTGCATTACTTTCTTTAATTTTATACTATTTTATATATCGCGTGCACTAATATGATTATTGAATATGTTGTAATAACCATTAGTCTTACATAAACAAGTAATGTAATCAGATAATAACAGATTAAATAGCAAGGGAATTGTGTATTATAAGGGTTTCACCCCAAGTAAGGCTGCACAGAAGCAGCATCACATGTTGCGAAGGGACAACAAGTGTGCGTAGTGACGAGTCAGACTACGAACCTCCAGAAGCTCATCAGACATCCCTAGGGTGTAGAAACTTGGTTCTAGCACCCTCCCATACTACTTCAGGTGAGACCTTAGTCTGTCCTCTGCAAATGGTTGCTGAAAGGGCTAGTAGTACTAGGATTTGCTTGGATAAACACCTCTAAACCTATGTTTTTTGGCCTGTATGGGCCTGACCCAGGTTCAAAGGTATTTTAGCCAAGAAACTCCCGGTACTACTAGCCCTTTTGGCAATAGTTCGGGGAGTGTGGACTGAGTTCTCACTTGACGTAGTATGGGAGGGTGCTAGAACTAGGTTTCTACACCCTAGGGATGTCTGATAAGCTTCTAGAGGTCCGTGGTCTGACCCGTTGCTACGTGCACTTTTTGTCCCTTCGCAACCTGCGATGCTGGTTCCGCGCAGCCCTACCTGGGGCGCAACTCGTATAATTCCCAAGTCCCTTGCTATTTTAATCTATTATTATCTGATTACCTAACTTTTTTATGTAATACTAATGATTATCACAGCATATTCAGCAATCATATCAGTGCGCGCGATAAATAAAACAGTATAAACGTAAAGAAGGCAATGCACAACAGATACACAGAAATAAGAATCAACTTCTCTTTATTAATCTTCAATCTAGATTATAGGCTCAACACTGCCCTTCACACTCAGCTGCAGGGGTCTGCGCACTTAGTTGCAGACTCTACTAGGCCTTTGTGCACTCAGTTGCAGAGCCTTTTCCTACAACTACAACCCAACACACTTAGAATCCTACTCTAAGCTTGAACCATTCGTACTCTTTTCTCTTATTCCTTAGCTATCTTTACACTTAGATCCTCGCTCTTATTTATACAATCCCATGGTCTGCAAACCATGGGTAGGCCGACATGACTTTACAATACATTACTTTAGGTCAGACAGTCCTGTGACTTAACCTATACTTCATGCTCTGCCCCTACAATTCTCGGAGTCCTACAAAATATTTTACCAAAACATAGGTTTTGAAGCCCAAAACATGCTATGGGGGGATTCCATGTCCAACACTATCCCCCGACTTTTGTCTAAAGATAGTGAGTTTTCTTGGTCCACAGCTTGCTAACAGTATTTTGAGACATTGAAGGAAAAAATAGTTCAAGCACCAGTATTGAGAGGACCAAACTGATCCCTGCCATTTCATATTTCCTCTGATGCCTTAGATACTACTATAGGTGCAGCTTTAGGACAAGAAGAATAAAAAAAATATTATGTTATTTATTTCATTAGTAAAAACTTGTCACCCGCTGAACTCAATTATACGGTTACTGAGAAAGGTTTTTTAACTGTAATTTTTTCCATTAATAAATTCAGACATTATATTACAGGATATGAAGTTTTTGTACATACTTACCATTCCGCTATAATATATTTGATGAATAAACCATTAACTTGCAGTAGACTGACTAGGTGGTTCTATTATTACAGGAATTTAATATTACCATTGTTGATAGACCAAGAAAGTCAAATGTAGTTGTACATTATCTTTCAAGATTAAACAATCCTGGTGAGGCAATTCCTATTAATGATGATTTTCCTGACAAACATCCTTTTTCTGTGTCAACAAAATCTCCATGGTTTGCTAACATAGCTAACTATTTAGTCACTGGAAAATTACCACTTCACTTATCTGCTCGTGAAAAGCATAACATCATTTAGAAAATTGTTGCATATTCCTCAATCCAAGGACACCTCTTTTACACCGAAGGAGATCTCATTATTCATAGATGTGTAAGAGAGGAAGACGTATTTGATATCTTAAAATATGCCCATGATGAGCCTTGTGGAGGTCACTTCATCGATAAGCGGACTGCATACAAAGTATTACGAGTTGGCTATTTTTGGCCTTCCTTGCTCAAGGATGCCAAACAATATGTCAAGCGGTGTGATAGCTATCAGTGAATTGGCTAGCCTAATCAAACCAATGAAATTCCTTTATGTCCTCAGGTTATGATTGAGCCTTTGAAAAGTGGTTCATTGATTTCGTAGGACCAATAAATCCCGCATCATCAAATAAAAACCATATTTTGGTTTGTACAGATTTTGTTGCAAAATGGGTAGAAGATAAAGCTGTTTCTTTTGCTACCGAAAGAGTTGTTGTTGATTTTATTTTTACTAAAATATTTATTATATTTGGCGTGCCTAGAGAATTTTTTTCTCACAATGGATCGCAGTTTATTTCTAATATGGTACAGGGTGTGATGGAGCAGTACAAAATATGGCATAGGAAATCAACACTGTATCACTCGAAATAAAATGGTTAGGTGGTGTCCACAAATAAGGCGATTGAGTCCATCCTCACAAAGGCAGTAAACATGCACAGAAAGGATTGAGCTAAAAAATTACCGGAAGCATTATGGGCCTATTGAACCATTTGGAGAAACAACATAGGACACACACCATATGATCTGGAGTATGGGAAACAAGGCCTTTTTCTGATAGAATTCCATATCAAGACTTTTAGGACTACAGTCCAATTGGGACTAGATCCCTTTGAAGTACAATAGCAACACCTTCTACAATTAAACGAGTTAGATGAAATCTGAAGCTATGTTCAGTAGAACATTTTGGTTCAACAACAGCACAAGAAGTGGCATGAGAAGTCCATTTAGAAGAAGAAGTTCCAACTAGGTGATTGGGTACTCCTTTACAATTCAAGATTCAAACATTTTAAAGGAAAATTCCATACACACTGGATTGGACCCTATGAGGTGGTCAAAGTGTTTGAAAATGGAGTGGTAGAAATCAAAACTATTGATGGACAAAATTCTGTGTTCCTAGTAAATGGGCATAAACTAAAGGTATATTTTCAGCCCCTTAATAAAGGGGATTTTATATAGCAAATCCAACAACCATTTGAAAAGGAGTTGGTAGGTGGTAACACCAACCTATTGAATAATTGATTCCTTATTGTCCTTATTAAAAAATGTACAATAAAAAATCAAAGAAAATAAAAAGAAAAATGACAAAAATAAAAAGTATAAAAAGAAAAAAATTCCTATAATTATGAAAATCAATTGACTAACATGATTGCAGAAGGATCAACCTAAAAACCAACATGCTGGTAGGAAGATCGAAATTTTAATAAAAATGGAATGTTACTTGATTTTTAGATATGTTGGCTACCACCAAGAAGAAGCAGGTTTACAAAACCAAGCACTTACCCAAGTTTGGAGTGACTAGCATGGATATTTTTATCCAAGTAAACTCTTACTTCCTGCTATAGTTACTTTGCCTGCACCAGTGCAGGAAAATTTCAAGGTAAAAATATTGTCTTTCTTCTATTTCCTATTTCAAAATTTCCCACTAGTTTCTTTTCTAAATTCCCCAATGAATTACCTTCCTCTTTCTTCTAAGAAATTACCCTTACCCGTTTTCGTAAAATCCCTCTTTTCCCTTGAATTTTTGCCACATCCCATTTCATTTATCCCTCTTACTGATATTGTTTCTAAAATCCCTACTGTAATATTTCTTCCCATTATAAATTATTTTACCCTTTTCCCACTTCTTTATTTCCTCATAAATTGATTGCAGAATTTGATGTAGTCAATCCAGAAGGCATGTTCAAGAAACACCAAAGGATGGTGAATACATTTTTCTTGTATGAGACAAATTTTTTAAGTCCAGCTACAGAAGTATGTCCTATTAGATTCTCTATTTGGTAAAAGTCTTTGGTGCAAGCACGACGCAATGCAAGCAGGTTTGGTGCAGAAACACAGTTGACTATGAAAGAAATTTACACAGCCCAAGAGTGGCTTATCAAGGATATTTATGGGCCTGTACTTTCCTGCACTATGTTAATATGTTATGTCATTCCATGTTTTAATTAATGCTTTGTTTCATTATTTACTAATCTAGGAACAAATCTTTAAAGTGCAAGGTGTGTAAGGTTTGTAATATAATATTTTTAATAAATGTTGAAGTATGTCTGATTGAATTATGACACTAACTGTGGGATGGTACTACTGTCTGATAACCTATACACCCTCCTTGAAATGATTTCACACTTCCTGACCATTATTAGCCTACCAGTAATCCGATCATTATATTTGTTGCGCCACCGCCACCTATACTGCCATTGCATCCAATCATCACGATTCACCCATAGCAGGCTGACACAAATCAATACCTAATGTGGGAGGGCTATTCCATCATAGCCTAGTGAGTGGGTCTAAAAATATGGAGGGTGATGAACCTCTAGCATAAAACTCTCCGTGAACATTGGAGTCACTCAGAAATTCCTTCGTGGGTGTGAACAGAGCGAAGAGGAGTGTGGTTCGAAATGGCATCTATGAGGAAAGAACCACTATCTTTGTAGGAAATTGAACAAACCTCTGAGTATAGGAACAGTCTTGCACTATTGCAAGAATATAGGTTCTTTCCATTTCCCTAGAATTTTGACGGGTTCGACATGGCGATGGCATTATAATTTGCAAGGACGTTCAAAGAAAGCTGAGTCAGGGTCGGGTTCTTAAAATTCAAAATTACGGAGGACTTCATCACATAAGCCACAAGCTTGCCACTTAGAGGAGAGCATTGGTTTTAAAAAAATCAGCTCACGAAGAAGCATTGGCACCAGTTTGTGATCGATAAGACAATTAAGGTTGATTGGAGAAAGGGACTTCCATAGACTGCCATGGTAGGAAAGTGGCGAGATTTACTATTTATATTGGAGAAGTTTGTAACTAGAGAAGGACGCTATACCTTGGCATTTGTATACCATCTCCGACTGTTGTTGCACTTCGAGGCAGGAAAATTGATTAATTTTCCTCACTTCTTTCTCATAATCCTTGAGAAGATGGCGAAAAATGTGCAGAGTAGCAGTGCAAGCCAAGTTGCAAACAAGCTCTGCCATCATAGGCTTATTACAATCCTGGTCAAGAAAAAGTTAGAAGAAAAGGGGATAATGTGGGGAGTGTTTCTGAAAGAATTCCAAGTAAGGGGTGAAAAAGAGTCTGCTAGCACCAATACAGGTAAGAAGAGAAAGGTGGGAACATTGTCTCATACCAAGCGACAAGGTAAAATTTCACCAATGCAAGTAGAGAAGAGGGTCGTGAGAACACTCCACCCGTGACAAAGAAGAGGAATACTAGAACCTCGATGAGGAGGGAAACTGTCACCCAATGGATGAACCAATCAAGTTCTCCAATCGTAATCGATGAAACACGCCAAAGTTCCCCCATAGTTCATAATCTCTTGGTGCTTGCAGACGCAATGGCACACACTGTGGAAGATGAGGAGAATGCATAAGATGACGTCATGTTGCAACATTTTTCAGCAATCTAAGGAGTAGAAAGATGACATTGAAACCACATACTGGTGAAGTGCAAGCAGAAGAGAATGAAGAGAAACAACATGTAGAGGCTCTTGATAATTTTAGTGAACCAGACGTAGAAACCCTTAATGATTTCGAGAGTCAGGGTACTGAAATCCCTATGATTTTATAAGGTCAGGGTACTAAAGACCCTATGGCTTTTGAAGGTCAAGGTATTGAAGACCCTGCGGTGTTCGAAGGATAGGGTACTCAAGTCCCTGCAGTTGTAGAAGAGTGAGGAACCGAGACTCCTACTGATTTGGAAAGATAGGGTGTTGAATCCCCTGAGAAGTTGGGAGAAGAAGGTGTTAAGAGCCTCAAGGAATAGCGCACAAGGTACAGAGATTGGTGAGGGCATCAAAACCCTCAGTAATGAGAAAAAGTCGAGTATAGAAACCCTCGGTAATGTCATAAAGCAGGCTTTCGACAACCTTGACCTTGATGATGATGGGACTTGTCTCGAGTCCATGGAAAAAAAGGTGTTCACACCTAAAGATCCTAGAACAGCACCCTCCACTCTTTTCATCAATAACATAATAGTAGATCTGGAGCAACAAATCCATGACCTGGAGGCTTTGAACCACGTCATGAAAGAGCAGAGTTGGCAGAAATAGAGCGAAGTGGAGTTACTTGCAAAAGTAAAGAGGCAGAAGCAGCAAGTAAAGGTATGGAAGTATCGAGCTTCCAAATGCTATAGACGCCTCAATAATATGACTAAGTAGCTTTGAAAAGCACGAGACAAGAAGCCAAAGATAGTAATAGTAAAAATAAACATTGAAGTTCAGGACTGAGGAGCTGGCCATTCATTTCTGAAGGTTTTTTGTAAAGGTAAAATGTTGTGTGAGGACACACAACAACTTAGGGATGGGAGGATGTTGGTATCCTAAATTGCCCTATTCTCTACCCCATTTCCATCAAAATCAACCTCTGTTTTATCTCAATAAAAGACCCTTCTTTCCTACACTAGTACAAGATAGTTACCCATTCCTGCACATGCTCATATTTTATATTAAGATTTATTTCAGCACTTTATTAATCATATTAATTTTCTACAGTAAATATAGAACTTAGTATTAATTATGAATGAGTATGACTAGTGCAGGTAGATTCTTGCACCGCCATGAAGATTGTCTGAGATTTCCAAGAAGCCAAATCTTCCACGAGGACGGGTCTTGATCCTTGACTCTGAGTTTAGTTGTTGACGAATTGAAGTAGGATAACAGATGGCGCGCAATCAGGGAATATTTTCCAAATTTAGGTTACGGCCAAGCGAGATTCATGTGTATTATAATTGTTGGCCAAGTTTGTAATTTTGGTTTCTAAGTTTGTTCAGCCGAAAGGCCTAAACAAGAAATGTCTGTAATTAGTGAAAACGGCTAGAGCTGAAAGGACATATAAAATATACATATAGGTAGAAGGAGGCTAGTCAGTAAGAGTATGGAACCATCGATTGTAATTTTGTTTATGTAATCTAGTTATCACCTCAACTCTGGGGCTGGACTGCTCTATCATGTATATTTTCCGAATCAAGTAATACAAGAGAATTGCCATGATTTTCATACACAGCTTCTAGTTTATCTTTGATGTATCTTTTGAAATGATGAGCCTTTTCGTTCCTTAGAAGGGGAATGCGTTGGTTGGCTAGGGCCCAGCCAACCTAGCTTGTTTACCCCTCTCGCTTTCATTATTCAGAAAGAAGGCGTGAATATTTCGTTTGCAGCTGTGTGATGTTATAGTTTTAATCTTTATCGTTCAAGTTCTGATTTAAAATATCTTTTGTAGCTAACATCTGAAACAGATCTGTGGTTTGAGAGTTAGCTATGTTTACTTTGTTTATGAGATATCTTTCTTGCATTTCTTTTATTCTCAATCTCTATTTTAACTCGTTTTTTATTTGATCATGTAGAGAACTCTTTCCTGCACCAATGCACATTGTTGCCTGCACTTTGGTTTAATAATTCTTTTGCAGCGAATAGTGAATCACTTCTCTATATATTATTTCTAGTTATTACGCAAGTGAATGAATCATTAACTTAGTAACTGTCTTCGGTATTAAAAGTACATATTTAAGAGGATCTGGAATAAGTTGCATAAAATCATCATAAACATATAATACTTGCAAAGAACATAAGCATCTTTGAATGGATTACTAAAGTTAGATAACACATGCAAAACACTTAAAATACTGTTTGATTCTTTTGAAGTGTTTTTATATCATGAAGTTTATTTCCTTTTCAAGGTTTAATGAATTGAAGCATTTCCTTTTTCACAGATAATTTACTTCAGAATTTCAATTACATTTGCAATTATTTTCCAACACATCTTTCAATGTTTTCGAAAGTAATTTGGAAACTAGGTGAAGGAAGCTCTGCTTCGGTGCAAGAGCTGGTCCCTTGTCACAGAAACAGAGTGCTTTAAGCCTTTAGGCTTAGAGGACCTTCACTAAGACATAAGTCTTCAGTAAGGAAGGTCACATATATTTTTTCACAAAGATACTATACATGCACTAGTGCAAGCATATTGTAATAGTGCAAGGACAGGTTGTTTGTGTGGAAGGAAGATCAGAAGGAAGACATAACTCTGTAAGGGCCCACTTGTCAAACTGTTATCCATCCATATGAATATGAACATAGTATTTCATTATAGCATTTAAGATTGTTTCCGTTGTGTGGAATTTATTTACTTGATTTACATGCAAATTGTCTTTTACATTCTAGCACTAGAGTTGCTTTGGTATCAATTACGTTTTCAATTGTTTTTTGTCTGATTCTGCAAATCATTTCCTTTAAGGAGTAGGATTAGAAATAGGAAATTTTCATACCATTTCTGGCATTGCTTGTGCTTCGTCTCTAAGTTTATGAAACCCTTAGGTTGACAATTAAGTGTTGAGGAGTTTCTCAAGCACAATTCCTACACCCAACAAAGATGTGAACAAATGGCATCATCTTCTCCTAAAATTGAGGATAAAAAAATTCTCATGTTTGTTTTAGTAGTGTTCGAACAATGTTCTCTGATGTTGGTGAAGAAGCATTGGAAGATTTGAAAAAACAAATAGTCACACTCTATACTAAACATAATGGAACATGATCTAGTTCTTTCCACAATTTATAAGACCTTGAGCCTCTTACCAAATATAGGGCCCTCGATATCATGCAATCCATGCAATATCTTTACAATTATTTATATATTTTTTCTTAAAATGTCATTATTGTAGGGGGAACAAGAGTAGTTATCGTTACAATATCATTGAGGAAAGAAGAAACTACAAGTCTCACCTATTTATAGGGTTGTTCCATAAACTTGTGTTGGATGAAGGCAAGCATTGATAGCTTCAAAGCCCAACTTAAAATTTTCCAATTAGATTATCCTACGTTTAAAAAATACGAGTCTAACTCTTCAACTTCAAACTTAATCCAAGTATGAACATCAAATTTCCCACTTCCTCTTATTTTTGTCAGTTTATTGGTTGATTGTGCTAAAGAGTAGCATGGAATCCCTTTAAGAAATTTTTTTTTTCTTCTTTTTCTTTTCTCCTTGAAAATATTATTGTCAACAAACCAACCAATTTGTCACATTTTAAGGGATTTCCACTGTCTTTCAATAGCCTCCTTTTGTTCTATTAAGGACCTCAAGTGAACTTGAATGTCTTTGAGTACTTGACCATCATCCCATGTCTCAGATATCATTGTTCAAGCCCTAATCACTACAACATTACCATGCCTTAGATATTCCTAGAGAACCTTTCCCCTTGCATCATGTTGTTCCTCTTTAAAAACAAAATAGATATGACAATGAATTCATTCACTTTTTTGGTTTCTATTATTATTTATATTTTACTTCTTTACACTCCTTTTATAGTTATTAATGTCATTTTCTAACAATCAACAAGTTTTGTCATGATTTAAGAGCCTCTTCCAACAAAGTAGTTGTTGTCTTGGTAGATTTTATCTCCCAATGTCAGCAAGTTCATTCATCCTTCTCAAAATAGTCTTTTGGAAAACCTTTTCTTTAGAGGAAATTTTAGCCTAAAAGTGGCCTACTAAGGAAAAATAATAAAATAATAGTTAAAACAATAAAATCATATTTATGAATTTTAAAGGGAAAAGAAAAAAAAAAACTTTTTTTAATTGTATTTTTGTCCTATCTCCTTCTAATTTTACTCAAATTTCAAGTGTATACACTCTTTGGATGCATAATTAGTTTGCACATCTAATGAGTACCCATTATGCATATTTTTAAGAAGGCTCACATTGATAAAAATTGAGGATACATTAAAAGAACATGTTCAACATGCTTTTTTAATGTATATTCAATTTTTATCAATGTTGATGTTCTCAAAATTATGCATAATGGGTACTTGTTGGATGTGGAATTTAAGTTTACATCCAACAAGTGTCTACACTTGAAATTTTAGTAAACCTACAAGAGATAAGCCAAAAATACAGTTAAAAAAATAGTTTTCTTCATTTCCCTCCAAAATATTTACATGTACCTCATTTTAAATTTAAAGGATTTTCATTAGTTTACATATTATGATGTGGAAATGACATGAAAATTTCATTGGCACTTTTAGGCTACAATTTTCTCTAATAGTTGTTGGTATATTGATAAATTTGTTCCCTGTTGCATTGAAGCTTTTGATCCAAATATTTCCACCATGTGTGAAGTTCTCTTGTTATGCCTATTTAGCAATGCCACTCTAGAAGGATAAATCGATGCTCTGCTTTGCTCATTCACCTTCAAGCCACATCCTTTATTTACAATATCATGCCCTCTACCGCGACTAGTATTCTTCTTGCTTGATTCTTCCCAATTTCCAAATTAAAGATCCAAAACCTCTGATTGATTAAAGATGAACTTATTATCTTCATCAATGTATTGTTGTCACTTTTGTGGGTTTGGTTGCATTAAAAATTCTCAACCAATATCATTATTAGAATATGTGGAGGAACTAAAAGGACATGCAACCTCCTATGTCACCCCTTCCTTCATAGGAGAACTTTGCTAGCTAGAATGTATTGGTGCAGAAGCTGCCTTGCTCACCATTTGAGTTTCCACTTTTTCAAGTTTTATTGGAAATATGGGTTTGATTGATTTGAAGTTAAAGGAAAATGCATAAGAATTTCCTTAGACATTTCTAAAAATAATTTTTTTATGCACCTCTATATTCCTTCTACAATGTCACTCATTTAAGAAAAATGCAGAACCCAAATACAAAATTTTCTTCCACCTTGACAATTGGAATTTCTAGAATTTATTGAAATACAAGAAACTCAAATGTTCAATATTGATATGTTTCTTTTCCATGCACTTAAAATCTTGACCATAGGAAGCCTTGTAGTCCATGTCCTCAACTAAAAATTGGAGATAAAAATATGTAAAACCAACAACATAACTCCTAAACCCTTGATCTTAAGTGGCTAAATGCATGTCCTGATCCTTGAGCTTTGATCCCTTTCTCTGAATACATAGATTCATAGTGTTCCTAGATACTTTTCTCTTAATACTCAAATCCATGAACATAAATGACTTATCCTCTATACTTCTTGAACCTCAAAGGCCATGTCCGTAATTTGGTTCATTTAGCCCAATAGCATGAATGCCACTTTTTACAAAATCACCATGGATTCTTTCAGGTTGTGAAAAACATTAGGGCCAAATAACTAATGATCACACAAGGCTATGATGATAAATATGGAGGTTGTGCCTAAAAATATAGGCCCCAAATGAAAATTCAATTTGTCCATTCAATTTGTGACTCCTTTATAATTTGGCTTCCCTTGCTTTAGTTCGGTCCTGAGACTAAGTGTAATTCCTTCTTAGTTATACAACCTTACACTCAACTAGTGAGAATTCTCGATCTATAGAAAATGATTAAATCTTCACTTATTTTAACTCTAATGTAACCCTCCCAATATAATTTTGGTCTCACCAGCAAATGATGTGGTCTATCTCCTAGTGTCCCTATCATCCCACAATTAAACCCTATCACCTCGATCAACACTTTGATCTAATTCAACTTGATGTTGAAGTTGTAAACATTAATCCTCTACCTTTTCTACCATATATCTCTATCATTTTCCATGGATTTCCTCTATCTTCATTCTCTTAGAACTTTTCCAAAAGTGGTGGTCTCTCCCTTACTACAAACTATACAATAAATATATTATGCCTTTGGCCTTCCCTTTGTATCTCGTAGCTATTTTGTCCAACTTTACCTTTTGCATTCTTCATAAATAATCCCATAGATTATGTAATGATATTGGGTCATCCCTTCATAGTTATCGCTATTTACTCTATCTCAATCCATTATCCATTGCATTGCATAGTTTCTTGGTCCATTGCGCTCATCGCATGTACTACCCAAATCATTGTGAAAAAGTTGACTGAGTATTGTCTCCATTATTGTGATGGTTGGGATTCATTGTTGTTCACGGTCATATCCACAATTATGGTTCTACGTAGATTTTCTTATTTCCTTAACCTTTTGAGAAATAGACTACTGCATCCTCGAATGCATATAGTAACTAGCCATGCAATGCATTAACTCTTGAGTGCAATTCACATATAAATATTGTGAATGGTAATGTCCACCAAGGGTCAGATACATTCTCATGGTCTCTGCAATGTTCCAGATGCTTAACAGAAAAAATATCGATTGGTCACACCAAATTCATATGGGCACCAATACCTCTTTCATGCACAACCAATATCGAACCGCCCATAAACCAATAAGTGTTTAAAAAACCAAAACTACATTCAATAGTTGGGAGAAATGGAAACTGGATATGAAATCCATTATCTCAACTCAACAAAGAGTCAATAGCTTTGGTGTTGTTGGGGCGTTCTACACCTTCATAAGGGATTCACAACCTGAAATTTGATCTTTCCCTTGTAAAAGGAATTGAATAGATCTTGGAACTTCACCCTTAATGGAAGATATGGTTGTCATTCGATTTGGAAATTTGAGACTTTTTCTTTGACTTGGATGCACTCAAGCCATCTTTGCCTCACCATCAAAATTGACTATTAATAAATCAATATCGTACTATGCAAACAATTCATATAAACATAAACAAAACAAAACCATAGATGCATATATAATACTCTTTAAAATAAATTTAATTATTTTCTAATCTTCCATGGCTTGATTCATATGTATATAGGCATATCTACCTTGGCCTTCTTTTCTATCTTTCCATCTCTATCTCACACTTCCCTATATCCTAGCCTTACAAACCGATACAAAGGATTATGAGCTATATTTTGTTCAGATCCACCATTTTCTCTCCAGATCTAACCAATATATATCCTAAACCACTTTTCCCTCAAGCATTCTAACTGACCCTATGATTTCTCTAACTTCTCAAATATTTTCAAGACTTTCAATATTTTTTTCCAACAAAAAACAACTGAACATATTTCATCAAAAAAGAGTTTACATAGTTCAATACATAGATCCTATTTGAAATCAAAAGGCCCAGATAGAAGCATAAAGAAGACTAACTTGAAAAAACATAGTTCAAGATACAAAAAAGGAGTAATAAAATAAAGTGAATAGATTAAAAAAAAAAAGTCCAGAGATGGAGACACCAAAAAAACCAAAATCCCATCAAAAATACATCTACGAGTGATCAAAGAGAAGATCCCCTATTTAAAACAACCACCTACGACCTAAGGAATATCAAAAAAATATATTATAAGGTGAAAGGAGAGGGAAACCAAGAGTCCTAATAGAACTGGAGCTCAAAATACCCCAATCCCTGGACAACTCCATTCACCAAAAAATCAAAATATATCAAACCTGACTGGAGGGAGATGTCACGCTTGGGAATGGAATCAACATAAGTGTGTGTGTGTGTGTGTGTGTGTGTGTGTGTGTGTGTGTGTGTGTGTGTGTGTGTTTCCCTGAATACATGTGCTGGAAGGAAATATCATGGAAGTAGGGCACCATAAGCCTAATATTATGCATCCAATGATATAAGGAAGGCACCTCTAGAGAGTTCCTTCCCTATACACAATTAAAGATCAAATTGGAGTCACCAACAATCAAAATATTCTCAATAGTGAGCTAGGATGCACACTGAAGAGCCCCATAGAGTGCAACCAATTATGCCCTAATATTAGAACTAGGGCCTCTAGAGCAATAAAATTAAAAGGCCTGAGAAGAATCAATTATGATATAAACCCGACATCCACAAAGTCCACCATAGGAAGCTTCATCAAAAAATCCAATGGGAGAGGAGACTCCAATATCCTTAAATATTATGCTACGCTGGTAGGATTTTGGCTTCCAAGGACCAGACTCATTAAATTCTTTCTAAAAAATGAAGGGGTTCCTACACCTCCAAATTCCCCATATAATGTACAACGACATTGCTCTAAAAGGCTAGAGGACCAAGAGACCAGACAAGCAATAATGAAAGACTTGTCCACCACACAATTAATCTCAAGGGAACTGATGACTTCCTCTAAAGAAACATAGAAAAATACATTAAATAATTAATTAGGGAACCAAATCCCTTATTAAATTAACACTCCTAGATCCAGTCAAATGATATTTTGACTTGAGGTAAGATGCTCCTACATTATACTCCCAAGTCCAAAAAAATTCATTGTATCCTGACCATCTACTGTACTGATAAAAGTCCTAGATACCAAATTTTATGTTGTAACTTGCCACTTTCTAGATTGACATGTTGTGGTCCTCTAGTTGTTTATCATCATCCTCGATCCCAAAATTTGTTTCACTTCTATGCAACCTCATTATTCTAGATGTAACCATTGATCATTTGTCCATAACTATAGTAGTTGTTGCTGCACATCTATTTGAAAAACCTTGTTCTTGATTCTGTTGTTGATTGTTGATTATTTCTTCCTTAGATTGAACCTATTACTCTTTTACAAAACAATTGGGGTTTCCATAAATAATATTCCAAACCTTGCTCCATATTTTCTTTATCTTCTATTATGATCATTTGTTGGTTCCAACTTATTTCCTCTTGGTCCCAGGGTACAATAATCCATATGTTTGAATTTTGTCAATTTGTTGTAATATACAATCCCTCTATTTCTACTATTTCAATTGGAATTCTTTCAGTTTTGAAACATACAATTTGTTTCATGTAAATTTAAAGTCTTACCAATTTGATCTGTATTCAATGACTTCTTTTATTATTTCACCCTCTCCAACTTAATTGCATGTGGGTTCCTCTGGTTCAGCAACATCAACTATGAAGGATGTATGAATTTTCATCCCGTCATTCCAAGCTTCATTTCCTTCATTCAAAAAGGATAAACAATTGCTCTCATTTCCAAGGTCGTTGTACTCTTCCTCGTATGCACAAAGAAAAATTCCTCCAAAAATATTTTTCAAAGTATATCTAATATCCGAAAATGAAAATTTTATGAACAAATTACATTTTTCCTTCATTCCTTCTTTCAAATTCTATTGTTCATACGCATATGATATAATTAAATTATCAGGTTCTTCCATCATTGTCTCCTTTTTCCAAGTTGCATTGGATATTAACCTTCTCAAAATTCTGCAAATTGAGTTATTTCCAAACCAAATATTCTCCCTTATATCCTCAATTATTCTAGGTTCCTTCTAACTATCTTCAATTCCTTTCTTATGTTTCTTTCTTTGGATTCTGTAAATTTTATTACAAAAATCCACTTATTGGATGGAAAAGAAGTCCTCACATTGGATGTTTGTTTCTTCAAACTAAATCAACTTCTAAGATTCATATTCATTTTTATTTATTTGGAAAGGATCTTCCCTTTGATTCTTACTGCAGCCTTTAAAAGAAATATTCTATCTATCTTTAATTCATATATATTCATATCCTACAAATAAGTCCACCATCTCAGTATTTCCTTCAAGTTGTTGTAGTAATTTCTCTAGTAGTTCTGGTCTGTTACTGAAGTCCTCAATCGCTACTTCTGAATATTGTCTTTTTCCTTTAGTTTGTAGTTTATTTGTTTCTAATGCATCCAACTTTCCATTCTGGTCATTGTCAACAAATATGCAGTGAATTTTCCCTTCATCTCCTACAATTTCTTTACTATATTTAATGACATCAGTATTGTTCCATATAATAATTTCTTGTTATTTATTACCTCTATCACTAGTTTTGTTTGTTCTATTGTCCTCCCATGTTATCCATATGCCTTTTTGGACTAATTATTCCTCATTTACTCTTGCATTGGGTTCTCTTGACTAGTTCCTCCTCTGCTGTCTTTGCATTGTTTCAATTTACAATTCTGCAAAACATAGGTTTCCTCCTTTCTTCCCAATCTCCAAATGTTTTCAAGGCTTAACAAAACTCCTTCAAAAATAATCAAATACATGGTTAGCAGAAAAAAATAAAACCAAGAAAATATACTGCTGAGTTTTCTCTTACAAATCTAGAGAGTCCCATATTGAAATCTTACTTGAACTTCTCCAATACTAACTCTCTATTCATATTTATGCTCTACTAACCCGTATTGTTCTCCACAAACATAACATTGTCTTTGTGGAATTTCACCCTCTTCCATTATTTCTGATGTCTACTTAGTTCCATTTCCTTCGGTACTTGCAAATACACTTTCACACAAATAATTAAAATTAAAACTATTAGATGTTTTAGTATTTGAAGATGCTTCTAGCATCATTCTATCATCATTGTCTTCTTCTCCAATAATTGGTCCCTTCTCTAGTTCACAAACATATTCTTCTCTCTCGTACTTAGCTTCTCTAAGTGCTTATTCTTTCTCCACTCTCTACATTAGATTTTCATCAAATAATTATTTGACATACCACTTAACCTTTTTCCCCACATAAACTCTTTTTCCCCACATAAACTCCTTTCTTCAACTCTTCTCTCATCCTTCTTGTTCTCTCCTGTATTCGATTCTTTATGTTTCTAAGTCCTAACTTTATATCATCCATCTCTTTGTCATATTCTTCATCACTAATCCTCTTTTGAATGCCCTCTATTTTGGAATTGTTTCCCTTTTTGTTGTAGCTTCCTTCTAAACTCTTTATTTGACTATTTTCAGTCATCTTCATCTACTTTCCTTTGATCTCCTCTATGCTCACTATGAGCTACAACCAATCCTTCTCTCTTCAAAAATCTCAATAGCTTCTACCAATGCTTCACCAAGATTCTTATGAGCTCACCCTCTTTGTATTACGGATCATTATCCTGAAACCTTCTAAACACTCCTTGCTCTTTTTTAGCTTCATGCATTCTATTCACGATCACATTATTCTTCCTCATAGAACTTTCATTGTTCTCTTTACTCCACTCACCACTGGAGTCTTCTTATAGAATTCCTTACTATCACTTTCCTACCACAAGTTTTACTTTTCTCTCTTCCTTCTTTGTCACAACTTCCTGGTTGTAATTGTTGCCACTATGTTCTTTGTTTCTATGACTACCTGCTTCAACTATTTTAAATCAATTGAAAACAAATTCATTAATTATCATCCAAATTTTCCACTCAATACTATGAACTCCAGTCTTCTTAGTTACTACAAACTTGACCTGTACTCCACTACAGTTGGTTGAATCAAATCCATATTTAATTCTTCTTCTATAATCCATATTCAATAACAAATTTTAGTTTTGCATCATTATTGAAAAAATAATTTTCTTTTCTACGTTTAATTGAGTAGGTAAAATATTTCCCGCTCTAAAACCACTTGATGTTGATGCTTTCAAAATTCCTCCTTTATCTTTTCTTCCAGCTAGCTCTATCCTTTTCCATATATTTTCTCTGTTTTCACTCTCTTAGAACTTCGCCAAAAGTGGTGGTGTCTCCCTTACTACAAACTATAGAATAAATCAATTAGGCCTTTGTCCTTACCTTTGTATACCATAGTTGTTTTCTCCAACTTGCTCTTTTCCATTCTTTGAATAAAATCCCATAGATTATGTGATGATATTCGGTCATCCCTTCACTGCTATCGCTATTTCCTTTTGTCTCAATCTGTCATCCATTACACAGTTTCCTGGTCCATCGTGCTCATCACATGTAATACCTAGATCATTGTGAAAAGGTTGATCGAGTCATTTCTCCATCGTGATATCCATTAGCTTATTGCAATGGTTGGGATTCACTATTTTTTATGGTCATAACCATGATTGTGGTTCCACTTAGATCTAGATATGTCCACAACGTTCAGAGTAATAGACTATTTCATCCTCGAATGCATATGGTGATTAGTCATGCAGTCCATTGAATCTTGAGTGCAATTCGCATCTAAATATGGTGAACTGTCATGTCCACCCAAGGTCACATACTTTCTCATGGTCCCTATGATGTTTATGGTGCTTAACAGAAAAAAATTTTGATCGGTCGCACCAAATTCAGATTGGCACCAATACCTCTTTCATGCACAACCAGTCTTGAACCACCTACAAACCAATTAGTATTCAAAGACACAAAACTACATTAAATATTTGGGTGAATTGGAAACTGGATATGGAATCTATTAGCTCAACTCAACGTTGAGTCAATAGTCCTAGTGCTACTAGGGCATTTTACACTTTTAGAAGGACTTAACAACCTGAAATTTGATCTTTCCCTTTTAAAAGGAATTAAACAGACCCTAGCAATTCACCTTCAATAGCTAGCACCTTTAAATCCTCCACGTAGATTCCATGAACTCAAATCTCTGCAACACTTGAAATTTCATTCAATGTTTGGCTAGAGATAGGTGCTCCCTTCAATCCAACAATCTACCTTCACTTGATGGAAGATATGGATCTCATTCAATTTGGCAATTTGAAACATTTTCTTTGACTTGAGCGCACTAAAGCCACCTAGGCCTCACCATCAAAATCAATTGTTCATTAATAAAAAATGTACTATGTAAACAATTCATATAAACACGAACAAAATAAAACCACATATTCATATATAATACTCTTTAAATTAACTTTATTTAATTTTTAAGTTTACATGACCTGATTCATACATATATAGGCGTATCTTCCCTGGCCTTTTTTTCTATCTTTCCATCTTTAACTCACACTTTCCTATGTCCTAGCCTTACAAACTTATACAAAGGATTTTTAACTAAATTTTGTTAAGATCCACCAATTTCTCTCTACATCTAGCCACTATATCTCCTAAACCACTTTTCCCTAAAGAATTCTAACCAACCCTATGATTTCTCTAACTTCTCAAGTATTCTTGAGACTTTCAAGATTTATCACATTATCTAAAGAAACATAGAAAAATACATTAAATAATCAATTGCGGAACCAACTGAACACTCCTGGATCTAGTCAAATGATGTTTTGACTTGAGGTAAGATTCTCATGCATCACAACCTTTAGGGCGACATCAAACTTGTTGAATTATGCCAATGAATCATAACATCACATATTTTGGCCCTTGCAGATATATTTTCAATTTCTAATTCTCATTCCTAGAGAATTCATGCTTCGACACTCCACCAAAAATAATATACTCAAACCTTAAACCGTCCCCAAAATTACAATCTTAGCGACTAATGGACTCCTAACTACCACAACATGGAAAGAGAACTTGGTTGTAAAGGAATGATGAGATAAAATTATTTTGGCCTTCAAGCTACCCTAGTCTCATCCTTAAATCATATCAACTTTATTCATATGATCTGGCGCTAAGATAGTATTGATGTCACCACTACGATCTATATTAATTTGATCATTCCACTAGGTTCCCATATTAATATATTAATCAATTGTCATTAATGTTTCTGTTTCTAAAGAGAAGCACCATTTTGGATAACTATCAAAATTTCTATAATTTTCCCCTATAAATATGATCAACTCTCTCATTTCTAAACCCCTCACGCTGATAGGATGCACAATTCTAATACTGTTGTAATTTCTTGTTTTAAGATATCCCAATAATTTTCTAAAATGAATAGTCAACAATAAATATGTATTCATCTATTTATTTGTGTGATAATGAGAAGTTCAACTATAGGGAAATTCCATCAAACAATTTTCTTGCAATTACATATTAAACCCCACTAAAAAATAAACATGTGAAATAATGGCAAAAACTTGGCTATATTTTTATTAAAATGCAATATGATAGTAAATGCTAATGCTTTAGTTGCAAAACGTGGAACCAATATGTAAATAGCTCTTTCTACATGGCATGATTGTCTGGATAATAATTTGATGTTGTGGCCTCCAAATATGAATGCAACAACATAGAATTTGGCCTCCTAAAACTTGCTTCTCCAAGTGTTATGCAACTATGAGATTTGATTACCTCTCCTTGTGATCACCACGTTAAACCCTAGTAAGTGTATTTTATTCGATCCCTCCTTTTTCGAGTTGTTAAGGTATATAGTCTCAATAGTGAAGCCCCTTGATTGGATCAACTAGGGTGGATCACTTACCACCGAAGTGACCATATTTCATACAACATATCACCCAAAGAAACTCCAAGAGCTTCATTCAATAACAAAATAATAATTCAAATGCATGCCTAAATAGCAAAATCATGTCTCCTTTTAAAGTTATGGTCTGCGATCATACCATGGATTATCTAATACAATCCCATGATTTTTTTAATAATTAATCTAATTTTTTAATTATTCATTAGTACACTTTATAATTTTTCTTTATTTCCAAAGTGATAATGAATAATTAACAGGACCTCCTTGAGAAATGACATCATAGGAACATATACCTATAACTCGAGAAATGACATCATAGGAACATATACCTATAAAGTATTACCCTTTGGCCTATGTAACACACTAGCCACATTCAGAAGAGAAATTCTGGACATATTTGTTGATCTAATTCATGAGTGTTTTTAAATTTATATGGATTATTTCTCCATACATGGTGATGCTTTTGAAAATGTTTAAAAATATGTATAGAAACTAATTTGGCCATAAGAAATGAAAAATGTTTTATATTACTAATAGAGGGAATTACTTTGGGACATCATGTTTCTGATGTAGGAATGACTATAAACCCATCCAAAATTGTAATTATTGTTAATTGTCCTAGTCCATAATGTTGAGAATAGCAACAAGAAATGCTAAAAATAGAAAAGTTGCTTGAAAATTAATTAATTAATTCATCTTGAGTTAATTAGTTGGAGAAATTCAAGCTAGAAGTCTTTGTGAAGTCATGCAACAGTTATCCCTTAAATTAAGGAGATTATCCCTTAATTAAGGAGATAACGATGAGTTGTACTTGAGTTGTAATTAGTTATCTCAATTAACTGAGTTATGTCTAGTTAATTAGTTTCCAAATAGTTTGAGGAACTAATTGTGAGTTCAGTCAGTTAATGCATGCATGCATCAAACTAGTGTACTCCAGATAACTGAAGATTCTCTCATAAATAACTCATGCATGTCTATTTAGAGAAAGACCAAATTGAGATTAAAGACAAGGACATTTTACTATCAGTTGCATGAGTTTTCCTATAAAGGAAACTCATCCATGCAGAAGGAATAAGGTCCCTTGAGCATTGCGCGGTTTTATAGGGTGTGAGATCAGTGCGAGTGATCAGTTTTACACTTGGTAATAGTAGGATCACCCAGGAGAAACAACGCAAGGAAATAGGAGGCTTGGAGGAGGAGAAGGCTTGTGAGAAGCTTTGATTGCCTGTGAGCATCCAAGAGGATTGTACAGAGAGCTAGCTAGCTTTGAGAGCTAAGGCTTTGTATAATTATGATGTATTTCCACCTTGTATGATAATACAGATAGTAGGGATTTTAGCTGAGGCTTTTCTTTGTTTCATGTGTATTGATTCTTATTATGGTTATATGTGTTCAGCTCTGATTCAACTAGATCTTTAAGCTTCTGCAAAGCAAATTGATAGTAGAAGTAGATTGTAGTATTTTTCTTTGGTATATTTCATTATCGAGTTAATCTACATCCAAATTTTCTACATAGATCTCAGAGGTAGATTTGTAGAGAATTTTGAGAATTTATACATGGCATCAGAGCCAAGTTTATCGGAGAAAAGTTTATCAGAGCAATGAACAGTATATGAAGAAGAGAATTTGAAGTAAAAAAAAAAAAAATGGGCCATGAGTTTGTAGAGCAGATCTGAAATTTTTTGTTCTAAACTTTCATAAACAAATAGTAGATCTGGATTCCTTGCAAAAAAAATACCCAAAAAAAAAAAAAAAAACATTTGAATCGGAGTTTGGATGAGGGAGATATCGTTGATTTAAAATCAGCTCTTTTTCCAGAAAATTTTGTGAAGGCGGGAAAGATGAAATAGATTGGTTTGCTAGCCAAGAACCTGTATGCACTTGATGTACAAGATGCATACAAAGCCTTGAGGAGCAAGGTAAAGGTTAGATACTTGGCGGTTGAGAGGGAGAGTAAATTACCTCTCAACATGCTGTCCCAGAAGAAGTCTCAGACAATTGTGGAGGAGCCACAATTGGAGAAGTGGAGAGGAGACCAAGTGAAGAGATCCACTCATGTAGATAACTCCATTAGGGGGGAATTTCAATCCATGTGGGCAGAGGGATCACATGCATCCATACCTCTAGGTGTGAGGTGGGGCAATGTGAAGTGATAGTCCCAAGAAGGCTGAAATTGGGCAAGGTCCATTGAGAGGTTTTATCTCATGGATTGTACCTTGCTATGGGAGCTCAAAGTACATAGTAGCGGGAGGAATCAGTGGGATTGATGCAGTCAGAGATCAAAGTGACAGAGGTTAGAGCATTCAGATACTAAAGAGTGCAGAGAAGGATTGACAACATTGCAAAAAGGTTGAGTCAGCAAAAGCGCAAAGTTTTCAGTTGATAGAGGGAATAACAGTCAGAGACTTCGATGACAGAGGCATCATACTAATTCAGGTTGGATATTTTTTGTTTCTGGAGTTGCTGGAGCAACAACACTAGAGAGAAGTGTTGCATGTAGAACATTCCAAAGGTTTAGGATCAGGATCGAGTTGAATTCATTTCTTGTTGAGAGGGAGTGTTGAGAATAGCAACAAGAAATGGTAAAAATAGCATTCACTATATTCCAATTTTAATTTGTCCTTGAATTAAAATTGTGAATTAAAGTTCGAATTTAGTTTCACCAACTACTTGAAAATTAATTAGTTAATTCGTCTTGAGTTAATTAGTTGGAGAAATTCAAGCTAGAATTCTTTGTGAAGTCATGCAAGAGTTATCCCTTAAATTAAGGATATTGTCCTTTAATTAATGGGATAAGGATGATTTGTATTTGAGTTGTAATTAGTTAGCTCAGATAACTGAGTTATGTCCAGTTAAATTAGTTCCAAACCGTTTGAGGAACTAATTGTGAGATCAGTTAGTTAATGCATGCATGCATCAAACTAGTGTACTCCAGATAACTGAATATTCTCTCATAAATAACTCATGCATGTATATTCAGAGAAAGACCAGATTGAGATTAAAGATAGGGACATTGTACTATCAGTTGCATGAGTTTTCCTATAAAGGAAACTCATCCATGCAGAAGAAATAAGGTTCCTTGAGGATTGCGTAGTTTTACAGGGTGTGAGATCAGTGTGAGTGATCAATGTTACACTTGGTAATAGTAGGATCACCCAGGAGAAATAGCGCAAGGAAATAGGAGGCTTGGAGGGTAGAGGAGAAGTCTTGGGAAAAGCTTTGATTTCCTGTGAGCATCCAGGAGGATTATACTGAGATCTGGCTAACTGTGAGAGCTAATGCTTTGTATAATTCTAAAGTATTTCCACCTTGTATGGTAATATAGATAATGGGGGTTTTAGCTGAGGCTTTCCCCTAAGTATTTTCTGTGTTTCATGTGTATTGTTTATTCTTCTTATGGTTATATGTGTTCAGCTTTGTTTCAGCTAGATCTTTAAGGTTTCGCAAAGCCAATTGATAGTATAAGTAGATTGCAGTATTTTTCTTTGGTATATTGCACTATTGAGTTAATCTACAGTCAGATTTTCTACATAGATCTCAAAGGTAGATTTGTAGAGAATTTGCAAAATTTCTACACATCAAACCAATGAGAAGTTTGAAGTTTTATGGGTTGTGTAGGGTATTATCTTATATTCATTCAAAATTTTAGTAAACTAGCCTTGCCTATGTTTAAAATACTTTCCAGAGACGTAAATTTTATTGGAATGTGAATTTTCAAACTACTTTTGAAGCTATTAATGAAAAAAAATTACTACACTAGTTTTGTGAGGACCTAATTGGTCCTTACCATTTTATGTTTCCACTGATGCATCTAATACTACAATAGGGGAATCGTTAGGTAAAAAAGAAGATCTTAATACCTATTCTATTTACTTTATGTTGAAATGTGGCAACAAGAATATTTCAATTTTAATTTGTCCTTGAATTAAAATTGAGAATTAAAATTTGAATTTAGCCTCACCAGTTGCTTGAAAAATAATTAATTAATTCATCTTGAGTTAATTAGTTGGAGAAATCCAAGTTAGAAGTCTTTGTGAAGTCATGCAACAGTTATCTCTTAAATTAAGGAGACTATCCCTTAATTAAGGAGATAAAAATTGAGTTGTATTTGAGTTGTAATTAGATAGCTCAGTTTACTGAGTTAAGTCCAATTAAATTAGTTCCAAACTACTTGAGGAACTAATTGTGAGTTTAGTCAGTTAATGCATGCATGCATCCAACAAGTGTACTCCAGATAACTAAAGATATTCTCATCAGTAACTCATGCATGTCTATTCTGAGAAAGACCCAATTGAGATTAAAGACAGCGACAATGTACAATCAGTTGCATGTGTTTTCCTATAAAGGAAACTCATGCATGTAGAAGGATTAATGCACAGGAGGATTGTGTAGTTTTACAAGGTGTGAGATCAGTATGAGTGATCAGTGTTACACTTGGTAACAGGAGGATCACCCAAGAGAAACTATGCAAGGAAATAGGAGGCTTGGAGGGCAGAGGAGAAGGTTTGTGAGAAGCCTTGTTTTTCTGTGAGCATCCAGGAGGATTGTACTGAGAGCTGGATAGTTGTGAGAGCTAAAGTTTTGTGTAATTCTAAGATATTTCCACCTTGTATGATAATACAGATAGTGGGCTTTTTAGCTGAGGCTTTCCCCTAAGTATTCTATTGTGTTTTCATGTGCTTCGATTCTTCTCTAATTATATGTGTTCCACTTGATCTTGTTCAAATCTTTTAAGCTTCCACTAATTGATTGTAGAAGTAGATTAAAGTATTTTTCTTTAGTTATATTGCATTATCAGGTTAATCTATAGTCAGAATTTCTACAATTATTATTGAAAACTTAACCCCTATTGAGCTAACCTAAATTGTCATTAAAAAGGAAATTTTAGTATTTGTGAATCAATAAATAAATTCTGGAACTATGTCATAGGTTACAAAGTGTTTATCCACAACAATAATTTTGGTATTAAGCATTTGATAAATAAATTTATTTCTAATGGAAAAACTACATGATGGTTGTTACTATTGAAAGAATTCAATATCACTATTATTGATCATCCTAGAATGGAAAATCAAGTCGCATACTTTCTATACCACCTAAACAACCTTAGTGAGACTATTCCACTATTTGATGAATTTATAGGTGAATGCTTATTTCTTATGTCAATTAAAACATTCTGATTTGTTGATGTGGAAAATTATTTGTATTCAAGAAAATTGCCACCTAATCTTACTTCAAAGGAGAAAAGGAAAATAATCAAGCAAAGTGCAAGATATAGTTGGATTAATGGAAATATTTTCTACACGAGATCTAATTTTTTTTATTAGATGATGTATTAGAGAAGATGGAATGTTTGATATTCTTAAAGCTTGTCATGATGGACCTTGTGGTGGGAATTTCACATACAAAAGAGTATCCTACAAGATCCTTAATCAAGGCTATTATTAGACATCCTTGTTCAAATACATATGACAATATGTTAAAAGTTGTGATAGTTGTCAAAGGATGAGCCAACAAACAATAGTTGTTGAATTCCCTTACAGAGGCAAGTTCTTTTATAGTCATTTGAAAAATAGAATCTAGATTTTATTGGACTAATTAACCCTAACTCGAAAGGAAAGAGTTACATCATAGTATATATTGACTATGTTAGCCAGAAGCTCAGGTATTAGCCAAAGATTTTGAACAACCAGTAGTCAATTCTCTTTGAAGATATTTTATCAGATTTGGAATTCCTAAAGAGATTGTCAATGAACAAGGGGCACAATTTACCTCCAATTTAGTTTAGGAAGTAGTGGAGAAATACAAGATCAAAGCCAAAAATACTACTCCTTATCACCCATAAGTCGATGGACAAGTTGAATCAACTAAAAAGATTCCAGAAGTAATCATGACCAACACAGTCCAACTACATAAGAAGGATTGGGTAGATATGCTTCCATAAGCTCTATGGGAAATAAAACTACTTGGAAAAATGCTACTAGATTTACTTCTTATGAACTAATATTTGGTAACAAAATTGTTCTTCTAATTTAGTTCCAAGTTCAAACATTCAAATTAGTAACATAATTAGGGTTAGACTTGTCTAAAGCTCAAAATGAAAGATTTACGCAAATAAGTTGGCTTGATCAAAACATACAAGCACCTCAACATATGTCATCATCCAACAATCAAGGTCAAAATGGCTTGAGAAATTCATTAATAAAAATGAGTTCAAAGTTGGTGATTTGTATTTTCTCTTTGATTCAAAATTCAAATATTTCAAGGGAAAATTTACCACTCGTTGGGTAGGGCCCTATGAAGTAGAAGAAGTATTCGATAATGGGTCGGTCAAGATAAATATGATTGATTAGGAAGGAATCTTATTTGTGGTTAATAGCTATAGATTGAAGCTCTACAATAAACTTGTTAACTGATATGATTTTATTTACTCAATATTTCAATAAGATGAGATGCATCTTGTGGGTATTGAAATCAATACTTCCACCCCTCTTCAATTTGGAAATTTACTTTTCTAATGAAAAATTAAAAAAGAAGGAAAAATATATAAAAAAGTGAAAAAAATAAATAAACAAGTTTAACTATGAAAATCCATGTTCCTGGCACATCCTAAACTTGAATTTTCACAAGAAAACCAAACAATTGGCCAATGATAATTCCAAATAAAAGATCCAAATTGTTGAAAATATACTTGCTGACTTCATCTAGTTTTGGGGTGGCATTAAGCAAACTCATTTCTTTGTTTGTTGACTTTGAGATCGAAATACCAAATAAAACATATGTAATGATCTCCACTTGATATTGAATGTTACAAAAGCAGTTGCCTTTAAAGAGACATTTTGGAAGCTTTTCCAGTGGGTTTTTCCGGTAAAAATCCGGCAGCAATTTATTGGAATTGCAAGTTTAATAGCTAATTTCTGCACAATCAAAGCGTCCCAAGGGTTTTTCAGGGTGCTGAATCCAAATATGCAGTTAAAAAACCATTTTCAATAATACAAATCAAGATTTAACCTCAATTTTTTCCACCGGATTCCGTCACCGAAATCTCCAAAAAGTCGCACTAAAGACAACTCCGTTACAAAATGAAATGATTGAAAATTAAGATATATTAAAAGTGAACCTGTGATATATTAAGCAAAACAATATACCAAATAAAACTAGAATTGGAGGTGTGGACTTCTTCTTAAATAACATTTCCAGTCATGCATTTAATCTTGATGCCCTTCACAACATTCTCTATAAGATTCACTTATTTTTCACTTGCAATCAATTCAATTGACATGGTACATAATACCATATAACACGCCCTCGCCCGCCCCCCTCCCAAGGGTGGTTGGGGATATCATGCAATACATAATATTATGTTTTGAATAATATATTCCCCATTATATGGTTGGAGGGGTATATTATGCAAAACCTAATATTATGTTTTGAATAATATCCATCACCAACCCCACACTCACTCATATTATGATGAGGGTGGCACTAGGAGTGTATTATGAAAAACATAATAATATGTTTTTGCATAATATTCATTGCCACCCTCACCCTCATATTATAATAAGGGCAAGGTGGAGGATATATTATGCAAAATATAGTATTATGTTTTACATAATATCCATTGTCACCTCCACCCTCATATTACCCTCGTATTATGATGAAGGTGGAGGTGAGGAGAGTGTATTATAATATTATGTTTTGTGTAATATCACCTTTTCACTCCCTCCTTCATATTATGATTGTGGGTGTATTATGTAAAACATAATAAAAGAAACACAATAATATTTTCAATTTCTATTGATATAGATCTACTCAAAAATATGTAAAGTATACATTTATTGGGTGAAAAATTTAATCATGCATACAAAAAATGCATACAATTGACATTTGAGTAAATTTATAAGGAGATAGGTTGAAAATACAATTAAAAAATTAATAATTTTCTTCCCTTTTCATTTAAAAATTTATAACTTTTATTTCATTATTTTAATTAAATAAATTTATAGAGAGATAAATTAAAATACAATTAAAATTAATTTTAATTTTTTCATTTAAAATTTAAGCTCTTACTTCATTATTTTAATTATTATTTAATATTTTTTATTCTTTTCATTTAAAAATTTATAGTCTTTTATTTCATTATTTTAATTACTAGTTTATTATTTTCTTTTGAAAAATCATTTTAGATGTCAAAATTCTCAACCTACATCAAGAAACAATCCATCATGAAATTATCCCATACTTAGTAAAGTCTTTAAATATACAAACTTAAATTCAAGTTGGCATCCATAGATCTTGCTATAAATCAATGAATCGGAAACAAAATGGATATAAAGCATAAAATGGAAATAAAAACATGCAAAACCGCACTAATTTATATCCTTAATAACCCATTTCTACTAATTCAAAGTCTTTATAGAAACTCATAAAAATAATTGGATCCACTAATTCAAACAAAAAATCAATAGATTAGAAAAAAAACTTGATATTTGGGTTTGTTGTATAGTGGAAGTTCTACGATACATGTGTTTGGGAGCGAACATTGAAATAAAAATAATAATGAAAATTGTAATTCCCTGGAAATGGAAATAAAAATGGAGATATATGAAAATTGGAATTTACATTAAATCTTAAAATTAATTCTAGTTAAATGTGAGTAACTTTTTTTAGTAGAATTTATAATAATTCCATTAAATAAATGTGAAATAATAAGCTTATTAATGATATATTTATAAATGTTAGAAAGTAAAAGTTCAAAATCCCATTTGTTAATGTAGAAGAGATAATAAAAATATGCCATCGTCTTTAATTTCTAATTATAAAATTAAAATAGAGTAGTCAAAATGTTTTTAAATTTTTTTTTATGAGCCTATTCCTTAACGAATTTATATGATATGAGAAGAAAATTTATATTGAATGGTCCAGCAAAATCATAAAACAGTAAAATTAACATCTTTCGGGAAAAGAGAGATTATTTTGCCATTTTTTTTTTATTTTTTTTTTTTGGGGGGAAAAGAGAGATTATTTTTGCCACATTTGGACGGGAGGCCCGCTACACCATTTTCATTTTTATTTGGTTCATTCCCCTTCTGCCTGCCTCATGCTCTTAACATAAAATAATATAATATGAATATGAATGGAGATCCCTCGTGTGCATTTAAAACATGCACACAAATTCTGAAACTCGTTTAATATACGCACCACGCTTACGCGCTACTCCAACTTTTATACGCGTTTTTCTCTCGTGGAAAAAAAGAAAGAGCGCTAAACCAAATCCGTCAACTTTAATATTTTGTATAATCCACACAAAAAAGCAAAGTGAGAGCGGCCACCGACCAACGTGATAGCTGCTCCATTTTTTTCCAATCGCTTGTTTTATTATAGCTGCCGTAGGCATGGACTGCAGGTTTCATTATCGATTTTTTTCCCAATCGCTTATTTTATTGTAGCTGCCGTAGGCCTGGACTGCAGGAGCTTTCGCTCATGGAGCTATATTTTTATTAAAAAAAAATTAGGGATTTGATTAAAAAAATTTTAAAGTTAATATTGAGATTTTAATTTTTGTTATTTTTAATGATATTTAAATTAATTTATGGGTATGGTACGAGATTGAGATTAAATCACCTTATGGTTGAATATACTCAAATTTTAATTTTTGGTATTATTTTATGATTTTATTTAAAATTATTTATTTATATGGTAATTTGAAGGTTTGTAGCAACCTATCATGAGTTGGGTAACATTCACTATATATTTAGCTTAGATGAATATTTTGTTTCTTAAGTTTGTTGTATTTTTTATTTCATCTACTTTTTGCTATGTAACATTGTATTTCTATATAATCTTGTTCTATTCTGTTAAATTGATTATAAGTATATAAAATTCTCCAAATATTTAAAATACTTTTTTATTAAAAATATATTTTATTTAATTATATATATATATAAGAGACACAACAAATTAAATTGTCTGAGGTTGTCACCTCCGGGTGGAAACGAACAGATTATCATTAATTGAGAGTTATTTATAATTTGGTAAGATAAATGGTTGAAAATTGTTGTTATTATTTCAATTTTAATAATATTAGTATTTTTATTTCTTTTTTATTTCTCATTTTTCTTTTTTTTCTATTATTCTTTATCAATTAAGCCCTTGAGAAAGAAATTTTTCCTTCTCTTCATTTTCTCTCTAAAATTATTATTCTTGATTTTTTTTTTGCCAAATCTTGTTAACATATTATTCTTGACAAAAGTAATTTTGTTCATTTACAATTTTAAGAAAAATTTCCTTTCTCTTCAAATTTTCAATGTAAATATTATTCTTTTGAATTTTTAATCAAAATCTTAGACAAAAGTGATTTTGTCACATGATTCATTTGGTAAAGTCTCATGCTAAAAAAAACTTTTATCACACCCAACTTCTTTAAAATTTAAGACACAAGGAAAGGCACAGCCCATAAATGTCAAGGTTAGGGAGCTTGAAGAGCTTGCTCTGTAACTAAAGCCAATTGTTATGTTCAAGCACCACATTTTGTGTGCGCTTCTATCTATAAGATATTAAAAAAGTTATGTTAATTCCAGCATTTTTTTCCATCCTAAGATTTGGTTAAAAAATTAAGTGATTCTATAAACAAATAAAAAGTTGTCGGTAAATTGGAAAGTCCGAAGGCTTGAAACCATTTTTTTGAAATTCCATTGGCCGAAGGCTTGAAGCCATTTTTTTGAGATTTCATTTTGTTATTTTAGTAAGTACTACCTGGGTAATATGATTATTCAACGTTGTGCACGAGGGAGAAAAAATGGCTGCCACAACTTCGATATTCTCCGTGTGTCGGTATTCCCAGTGCCTCTATTTTTGTTTGATCCACATATAGATTTTGTTCAGTTCAATCACGATTCATATTTAATTTTTTTTTGGGATTATAATGTATTGAGAGAAACTAAGGACATTTTAAAAGTATTTAGAATTTATAATTTAGCTACTTTAGTTTTTGTTAGGAGTTCTTGTAATAAAAAACTTTCTTTAAAAGTAAGTGTTTTGTAATTGAAGTTCTCTTATGTTGGTGCTTAAACTTGATCTTGTTTTCTAGTTACATGTTTTAATCAATAATGTAGTTTTGTAAAAGTTAATTTTATTTTAGTTGTTTAGAAAATAATTAAGTGCACTCACACATAATTGTTAAGAATATACATTTATTTTTAAATATTTAAGAAACCAATGTACTAAGTTCTTGTAATAAGAAACTTCATTTCAGAGTAAAAGCTTGTGTTGTGTAACTTTCAGAAATTGGTGTTTAAACTGTTTATGTTGGTCTTGTTTTTTAGTTATATTATTATACATGTCACTTATGATACATTTAGTGTTTTGTTTCACTAGTCATTGTTTAGGTTCTTAAATTTCATATATCATGTCAATTTTTTTTTATTATTTAGCTTCTAAAAGTTCATATATTATGTCAATTTTTTCAACTATTTAGGTTCTTAAAGTTCATATATCATGTCAATTTTTTCTATTATTTAAGTTCTTAAAATCCATGTCAAGTTTTTCAATCTTTAGACTCTCAATTTTATAAACATGTCCCTTGAACAATTCTTTGAAAGCAATTTGAGAAAATGTTTTATTTGAAAATATTCAACGTAGAAATATCATCATTAAATTGTTTAATTCATATTTCAATTTCCTTTTGCCATATACAAAGAATAAAATCTATCAAAATATCATTGATTTCAAAGAGTTTAATCTTTCATATTATCATACAAAGCGTGAGCTTTTATTAAAAAACTCATTAAAGTTTTTAACAAATTGCCTACCAATGAGAAACTCTAGTCTAAGATTTGACCAATTTGAGATCGCTCATCAATTTTTTGAAAGTTTAAATTGAAGCAAATAATCAATATCTATTTTATTTAAGAAGATTTTAAGATTATCTTATTCTTTACTTATTAATTTAATTGATATTTTGATAAAAAAAAAAATTATTTGTTTTTATTTAATTTTGATCCAAATAAATTGATAATTAAATTTGATTGGTACTCAATTTAAAACCTTATATCTACACATTATTATATATCATATAACAAATTAGAGAACACAACACATTTTAACAAATAGTACATTCACGTTTGTGTAGTCAATTGAGGTTCCTTGACATGTGAAGATTCTTAGAACATAGTCAAGAATTTATCTCATTTTTTAAATTTTATATGGTTAATGGTCACTTAGGCTAGACCACTACTTTTTATTTCAATTTGACTATATTTAAAATAAGCTATAAGTATTAATTACTATATAGCACTTATTTATACTAAATGTAAAATACATTTTTAATATTGCACATTAATAAAACAAAACAAAACAAAAAATTCTCAAAAAATACCAAACAATGCAAAATAATGCACAATCATACTCTACTTCAAAACTCCTAAAAACAAAAACTAACTACTACGGGAAAATAGATTAGTTGTACTCCAATCCTTTCAGGGTCTTCCCACACAAATAAGCCTCTCTTTCCCAACCAAAATTAGAAGATTAGTAACAATTACGAGGATTAATAATCACACAATTGAAGATTACTCAGAGTCATTTTCTACAAATGCTCACGAATTTGATAAAATTGCAAATTCCATGTATCCAAATAATATTATAGCTTTTATATAATGATAAATATTGCTATCCATTTAGATCAAGAAACTGCAAAACTCTCAAAATTGAACCCCATCATAGAAAGTAAGGCAATTCGCATAGAATAATATACAATGTATATTTAGAATTTACATAGAAAGTAAGGCAATTCGCATAGAATAATATACAATGTATATTTAGAATTTATATAAATGATAAATAAGGATAAATTATTTTGATTAAGTAGGGTAAATGTTTTTTCAAGTGTTTATTTTGAAATAGAATTTTAAAATTTTAATTTAATATAATTAATCATTAAGTGGATAGTAGAGATTTAATTTTTAAATAATATTTCAGAATATTTTTAATAATATACATAAATCAAAGTTTGAAATTTATCTTCAAAGTAGTTATGTTCTCTACACTTTTAATTAAATTGATAAAAAAAAAATCATATAAACAAGTGTCATATGAAATGAGTTATGGTTTTTTAGGCATGTGGTATTGATAAGCCATGATATTTACTCGTGATCTTGTAACAAAGCTTATTTGTAGATTAAGAATCTCCATGAGAAAGTGGGGTGAATCTCAATGGTTGAGATGTATCTTGAACTAAGGGTTTTGATACTAATCATGGATTGATGCCTATCTTTTTTTATACTAATCATGGATTGATGCCTATCTGCCTCTACCAACCATTTAATTCATATAGATGCACTAATTTAATAGTTTATTTGATTTAAATTGAGTGGTTAGGATAATGATGTGTTCTTTTCCTCTTGATTTTAATTTTTATAAGGGATATGTGAGTCCTTTGTGATAAGGCTTAAGGAGTAAGTCATCTCTAAGATAACACTCCTTTGTAAAATTATAAATGTCTCTTCTATTAAATTACATATTCACCATAATTAAAAATAAATAAACCAATTGATAATAAAATTAATAATAAAATTAATAATGTTAGTACTTCCTTTTTCATATCCATTATAGAACATTGCCTAGGTTCGAATTGAAATGCACAGTAGAATATTTGTTGGGCTTCCATTAGAATTAAAATTGAAACGATCGTGTATTCTTCTTAAGAGCACATAGCTAATTGATTTAAGGAAATGGAATAGAGACAGGTGGAATTGAGAACACCCTGGGGAGAGATGCAAAATGATGGGTGGGAATACACAGAGATGATAAAAGGGTAAGGTTGGGTGATAAGGTTAGAAAGCTATTTTTGAGGGGAAGGGGTGGCGAACGCATGTCATGATATGTTTTATAGACTTAAGTAAATATATGAAAGGTAATTATGTTATGTTGTAGCATAATAAGTACATATCAGGGATATGTATGTTAGTATGAATTAGGTTCAATTTTTCAATATTTTTAAGGTGAAATTTTACTTTAGGAATGATAGCTAGTAGATATATGGATTATTCACTTAACATCACATTTTATTAGTTAGGGTTGGTGGAAATTTAGTTTATGTTGTGGGACTTGGAATTATAATTATTATTATAGGAAGCTCTATTTTTATGTTTGGAACTAGATTTACTAGATATGGCATTGTATCTTTTTACTGATAATAGTTTAGTAAATCTATCCTAGTCTTGGTTTAAATAGGCATTATGCATGTTCTCTGTAACAACGAATTACTGCTCAACCACTCCATTTGTTTGAATCCCAAAAGAAGAGCTTGAAAATAATGTATTTGGGCCAAATGCACCATATGTCACCTTCACACATGCTTAAGGTATTGTTTTGTTAGCTAAAACTGCAATATTAACTAATCTAACAACAATACTTACAAGTATATACATGTGGAGGAAACAAAGCCTCTTATGGAAATATGTAAACTTGAAATAAATCATCTTGAATTTGAACACATAGGAATATGGTGGGTTTAAGCTTGAGTTTGATAGAAATGTAGTATGTGAAAAATAAAGAAGGAATTTAGAGTATATGGGAATCATATTGTAAATATTCAAATTGTTAAAGAATTTAATAAATTTTAATGGTATACTAATGGGCTTCATAAATGTAACAAGAGTGTTACCTCTCTTTATCTATCTTCTTTAATTGTTAACCCATGGTCATACAACATGTGAGATGTTGTGCACTATATATGCAAGAAAATATTATTTTTCCCTTATTCTACTATCTATGCTTAATACTCCATTTGGTGGTGGTTCATATGACACCCAAGGTCTTAATTTTTGTTGGACACCTAATCCTCAATGGGTTAGTGTGGAAGCCGAATGGACAAAAGGAGTCCAAGAGGCCTTGGGATGTGAAACCCAACGGTCACATAATGTACTATAAATGTATATCTCTTGTTAATAAAAATTGTATTCTCATGTTTCTCTTTCATATTGTTCTTGCTCCCATGTGTGTTTGACATGGTATCAGAGCTAGCAATTGTTGGTCCTGCTCCAATTTGAGCCACTTGTTTTGTGGTCTCTATATATATGTCATTTATGCGTTCCCTGACCTCTGACTCTGCCTTATTCCCCTCAGACCTGAGATAACCTGCCTCTGTGATGGGATGAGATTTTGGGGTTTAACCAAAATCCCAATTCCCAATAATTCTAAAAGATGAAACCACTTCTAATTGCTCCTCTCCAAAAACCGATCTATCTTGCGCTGCACGCTGGCTAAACAATCACATAAACAAAAACATGATATAAACCAAACGCCAAAGTACCTTTCGCAGTATCACTGTACGCAATAGCTGGGATTTTATAATTCCACTTGGCCAGAACTCAAGATAAAATTTAGGACTTCTCAAAATAACAGAGCCGAAGTAGAAGAAACTCTGGCTCCCCTGCGTTTATTGTTAGCGCGTACAGCAATCACAATTAAACGATATTAACTTATTTATAAAACACATAAGCGTATAAAATTAACACATAACAGGAACACACTTTATTATGTATTTACGGAAGAGTTACAAAATTAAGGCATTTCAGCCTTAAAAACTAGGTCACGCTCGACTACGTCTAGCTCACTCACAAATTTCCTCACAAATAAGATATATCTCACATTTTATCACATTACATTTATATAAAAAAATTAGGAAGGATCAATCCTATCCTTTCCTGATTTTCTCCACAAAAGCTTCATGCATGCACGCTTTAAATATGCTTTATCCTTTTTAAATCTATTTTTCTGCTTTAAATCACGCTTTTCTTTTGTTCTGATCCTTTGGTCCACGTTTTCTTCTTTCTTTGTTGCTGGTTGCTCCGACATCAGACTCCCGAGGCACAAAAATTTATGACCTCCTGGTCATATGCTTCTCCTGGTCTTTAGCAATTTTATCCACTGCATTCCTTCACTAGAACTCTGTGAGCTGCAACCAACCTCTGCAGTAACAGCCTCCTCTGTTACACAATACCTCACCAAGCCCTCTGCACTCAGTCTTTTGGCATCCTTCTCTAGGTTGCTGCAAATCTTCTCACCTTCCGTTGCCGCCATCTGCACAATAGCAAGACCATAAACTCTCCATCTTTAACACAATTGTACCTCTTTCCGCTTCTTCTCGCATTCTTCTTTCTTCTCTCAGGAATCCTTTCCCTGCTCTAATACCAACTGATGGGATGAGATTTTGGGGTTTAACCAAAATCCCAATTCCCAATAATTCGAAAAGCTGAAACCACTTCTAATTGCTCCTCTCCAGAAACTGATCTATCTTGCGCTGCACGCTGGCTAAACAATCACATAAACAAAAACATGATATAAACCAAACGCCAAAGTAACTTTCGCGGTATCACTGTACGCAATAGCTGGGATTTTATAATTCCACTTGGCTAGAACTCAAGATAAAATTTAGGACTTCTCAAAATAACAGAGCTGAAGTAGAAGAGACTCTGGCTCCCATGTGTTTACTGTCAGCGCGTACAGCAATCACAATTAAACGATATTAACTTATTTATAAAACACATAAGTGTATAAAATTAACACAGAATAGGAACACACTTTATTATATATTTACGGAACAGTTACAAAATTAAGGCATTTCAGCCTTAAAAACGAGCTCACGCTCGGCTACATCTAGCTCACTCACAAATTTCCTCACAAATAAGATATCTATTACACTCTTATTGCATTACATTTATATAAGAAGTCTTAGGAAGGACCGATCCTATCTTCTCTGATTTTTCTCCACAAAAACTCTCCAAAAAGCGTGCATGGCTATTAATAATAGGAAGTCTATCTAGTCTTATCCATTCTCTCTTTAATTTTTTTTTAACTTCTTTAAATCGCTTTAACTCTATTTTAAAGTAAATTTTCTTATTTTTCTCCTTCGATTCAGCTTAGTTGGTCCACGTCTTCATCGCTCCACTTGGATTTTTCTTTAATTAAGAAAAGGGTGAGATGCACCTGCATCAAACTCTCGAGGCACAAAAATTTATGACCTCCTGGTCATATGCTTCTCCTTGTCCTTAGTAATTTTAACCACGCATTCCTTCAGTGCAACCAACCTCTGCAGTAACAGCCTCCTCTGTTACATGATACCTCACCAAGCCCTTTGTACTCGGTCTTTTGGCATCCTCTAGGTTGCTGCAAATCTTCTCACCTTCTGCTACCGGCATCTGCATAAACTCTCCAACTTTAACATAGTTGTACCTCTTTCCCCTTCTGTTCGCATTCTTCTTTCTTCTCTCAGGAATCCTTTCCCTACTCTGATACCAACTGATGGGATGAGATTTTGGGGTTTAACCAAAATCCCAATTCCCAATAATTCGAAAAGATGAAACCACTTCTAATTGCTCCTCTCCAGAAACCGATCTATCTTGCGCTGCACACTGGCTAAACAATCACATAAACAAAAACATGACATAAACCAAACGCCAAAGTACCTTTCGCGGTATCACTATAGGCAATAGCTGGGATTTTATAATTCCACTTGGCCAGAACTTAAGATAAAATTTAGGACTTCTCAAAATAACAGAGCCGAAGTAGAAGAAACTTTGGCTCCCCTGCATTTACTGTCAGCGCGTACAGCAATCACAATTAAATGATATTAACTTATTTATAAAACACATAAGCGTATAAAATTAACACAGAACAGGAACACACTTTATTTACGGAAGAGTTACAAAATTAAGGCATTTCAGCCTTAAAAACTAGGTCACGCTCGACTACATCTAGCTCACTCACAAATTTCCTCACAAATAAGATATATCTCACATTTTATCACATTACATTTATATAAGAATTTTAGGAAGGATCAATCCTATCCTTTCCTGATTTTCTCCACAAAAGCTTCATGCATGCACGCTTTAAATCTGCTTTATCCTTTTTAAATCTATTTTTCTGCTTTAAATCACGCTTTTCTTTTGTTCTGATCCTCTGGTCCACATTTTCTTCTTTCTTTGTTGCTGGTTGCTCCTGCATCAGACTCCCGAGGCACAAAAATTTATGACCTCCTGGTCATATGCTTCTCCTGGTCTTTAGCAATTTTATCCACTGCATTCCTTCACTAGAACTCTGTGAGCTGCAACCAACCTCTGCAGTAACAGCCTCCTATGTTATGCGATACCTCACCAAGCCCTCTGCACTCGGTCTTTTGGCATCCTTCTCTAGGTTGCTACAAATCTTCTCACCTTCCGCTACCGCCATCTGCACAATAGCAAGACCATAAACTCTCCATCTTTAACACAACTGTACCTCTTTCCACTTCTTCTCGCATTCTTCTTTCTTCTCTCAGGAATCCTTTCCCTGCTCTGATACCAACTGATGGGATGATATTTTGGGGTTTAACCAAAATCCCAATTCCCAATAATTCGAAAAGATGAAACCACTTCTAATTGCTCCTCTCCAGAAACCGATCTATCTTGCGCTGCACGCTGGCTAAACAATCACATAAACAAAAACATGATATAAACCAAATGCCAAAGTAACTTTCGCGGTATCACTGTACGCAATAGCTAGGATTTTATAATTCCACTTGGCCAGAACTCAAGATAAAATTTAGGACTTCTCAAAATAACAGAGCTGAAGTAGAAGAGACTCTAGCTCCCCTACGTTTACTGTCAGCGCGTATAACAATCACAATTAAACGATATTAACTTATTTATAAAACACATAAGCGTATAAAATTAACACAGAACAGGAACACACTTTATTATATATTTACGGAACAGTTACAAAATTAAGGCATTTCAGCGAGCTCACGCTCGGCTACATCTAGCTCACTCACAAATTTCCTCACAAATAAGATATCTATTACACTCTTATTGCATTACATTAATATAAGAAGTCTTAGGAAGGACCGATCCTATCTTCTCTGATTTTTCTCCACAAAAACTCTCCAAAAAGCGTGCATGGCTATTAATAATAGGAATTCTATCTAGTCTTATCCATTCTCTCTTTAATTTTTTTTTAACTGCTTTAAATCGCTTTAACTCTATTTTAAAGTAGATTTTCTTATTTTTCTCCTTCGATTCAGCTTAGTTGGTCCACGTCTTCATCGCTCCACTTGGATTTTTCTTAATTAAAGGGTGAGATGCACCTGCATCAGACTCCCGAGGCACAAAAATTTATGACCTCCTGGTCATATGCTTGTCCTTGTCCTTAGTAATTTTAACCACTGCATTCCTTCAGTGCAACGAACCTCTGCAGTAACAGCCTCCTCTGTTATATGATACCTCACCAAGCCCTCCACACTCGGTCTTTTGGCATCCTCTAGGTTGCTACAAATCTTCTCACCTTCTGCTACCGCCATCTGCATAAACTCTCCAACTTTAACATAGTTGTACCTCTTTCCCCTTCTGTTCGCATTCTTCTTTCTTCTCTCAGGAATCCTTTCCCTGCTCTGATACCAACTGATGGGATGAGATTTTGGGGTTTAACCAAAATCCCAATTCCCAATAATTCGAAAAGATGAAACCACTTCTAATTGCTCCTCTCCAGAAATCGATCTATCTTGCGTTGCACGCTGTCTAAACAATCACATAAACAAAAACATGATATAAACCAAACGCCAAAGTACCTTTCGCGGTATCACTATACGCAATAGCTGGGATTTTATAATTCCACTTGGCCAGAACTCAAGATAAAATTCAGGACTTCTCAAAATAACAGAGCCGAAGTAGAAGAAACTCTAGCTCCCCTACATTTACTGTCAGCGCGTACAGCAATCACAATTAAACGATATTAACTTATTTATAAAACACATAAGCGTATAAAATTAACACAGAACAGGAACACACTTTATTATATATTTACGGAAGAGTTACAAAATTAAGGCATTTCAGCCTTAAAAACTAGGTCACGCTCGACTACATCTAGCTCACTCACAAATTTCCTCACAAATAAGATATATCTCACATTTTATCACATTACATTTATATAAGAATTTTAGGAAGGATCAATCCTATCCTTTCCTGATTTTCTCCACAAAAGCTTCATGCATGCACGCTTTAAATCTGCTTTATCCTTTTTAAATCTATTTTTCTGCTTTAAATCACGCTTTTCTTTTGTTATGATCCTCTGGTCCACATTTTCTTCTTTCTTTGTTGTTGGTTGCTCCTGCATCAGACTCCCGAGGCACAAAAATTTATGACCTCCTGGTCATATGCTTCTCCTGGTCTTTAGCAATTTTATCCACTGCATTCCTTCACTAGAACTCTGTGAGCTGCAACCAACCTCTGCAGTAACAGCCTCCTCTGTTACGTGATACCTCACCAAGCCCTCTGCACTTGGTCTTTTGGCATCCTTCTCTAGGTTGCTGCAAATCTTCTCACCTTCCGCTACCGCCATCTGCACAATAGCAAGACCATAAACTCTCCATCTTTAACACAACTGTACCTCTTTCCGCTTCTTCTCGCATTCTTCTTTCTTCTCTCAGGAATCCTTTCCCTGCTCTGATACCAACTGATGGGATGAGATTTTGGGGTTTAACCAAAATCCCAATTCCCAATAATTCGAAAAGATGAAACCACTTCTAATTGCTCCTCTCCAGAAACCGTTCTATCTTCCGCTGCACACTGGCTAAACAATCACATAAACAAAAACATGATATAAACCAAACGCCAAAGTAACTTTCACGGTATCACTATACGCAATAGCTGGGATTTTATAATTCCACTTGGCCAGAACTCAAGATAAAATTTATGACTTCTCAAAATAACAGAGTTGAAGTAGAAGAGACTCTGGCTCCCCTGCGTTTACTGTCAGCGCGTACAGCAATCACAATTAAATGATATTAACTTATTTATAAAACACATAAGTGTATAAAATTAACACAGAATAGGAACACACTTTATTATATATTTACGGAACAGTTACAAAATTAAGGCATTTCAGCCTTAAAAACGAGCTCACGCTCGGCTACATCTAGCTCACTCACAAATTTCCTCACAAATAAGATATCTATTACACTCTTATTGCATTACATTTATATAAGAAGTCTTAGGAAGGACCGATCCTATCTTCTCTGATTTTTCTCCACAAAAACTCTCCAAAAAGCGTGCATGGCTATTAATAATAGGAAGTCTATCTAGTCTTATCCATTCTCTCTTTAATTTTTTTTTAACTTCTTTAAATCGCTTTAACTCTATTTTAAAGTAAATTTTCTTATTTTTCTCCTTCGATTCAGCTTAGTTGGTCCACGTCTTCATCGCTCCACTTGGATTTTTCTTTAATTAAGAAAAGGGTGAGATGCACCTGCATCAAACTCTCGAGGCACAAAAATTTATGACCTCCTGGTCATATGCTTCTCCTTGTCCTTAGTAATTTTAACCACGCATTCCTTCAGTGCAACCAACCTCTGCAGTAACAGCCTCCTCTGTTACATGATACCTCACCAAGCCCTTTGTACTCGGTCTTTTGGCATCCTCTAGGTTGCTGCAAATCTTCTCACCTTCTGCTACCGGCATCTGCATAAACTCTCCAACTTTAACATAGTTGTACCTCTTTCCCCTTCTGTTCGCATTCTTCTTTCTTCTCTCAGGAATCCTTTCCCTACTCTGATACCAACTGATGGGATGAGATTTTGGGGTTTAACCAAAATCCCAATTCCCAATAATTCGAAAAGATGAAACCACTTCTAATTGCTCCTCTCCAGAAACCGATCTATCTTGCGTTGCACGCTGGCTAAACAATCACATAAACAAAAACATGATATAAACCAAATGCCAAAGTACCTTTCGCGGTATCACTGTACGCAATAGCTGGGATTTTATAATTCGACTTGGCCAGAACTCAAGATAAAATTTAGGAATTCTCAAAATAACAAAGCCGAAGTAGAAGAAACTCTGGCTCCCCTGCGTTTACTATCATCGCGTACAACAATCACAATTAAACGATATTAACTTATTTATAAAACACATAAGCGTATAAAATTAACACAGAACAGGAACACACTTTATTATATATTTACGGAAGAGTTACAAAATTAAGGCATTTCAGCCTTAAAAACTAGGTCACGCTCGGCTACATCTAGCTCACTCACAAATTTCCTCACAAATAAGATATATCTCACATTTTATCACATTACATTTATATAAGAATTTTAGGAAGGATCAATCCTATCCTTTCCTGATTTTCTCCACAAAAGCTTCATGCATGCACGCTTTAAATATGCTTTATCCTTTTTAAATCTATTTTTCTGCTTTAAATCACGCTTTTCTTTTGTTATGATCCTCTGGTCCACGTTTTCTTCTTTCTTTGTTGCTGGTTGCTCCTGCATCACTTTGCCAGCACTGCACATCTGTCCATATCATATTAACGTTGTCCCATAACAGTTGAATGTGTTTGAATACTAATGTTGTGTGTTGAACTGGCCTGACATGCTGATAATTGAACACTGGTATGAGCGCTATTTGAACGTTGCTGTATATTAAATCATAGCACTGTTTTTTCCAGTTTTAGCGCTGAGGCTGACACGCCACCATCGATGAAGGTCCAGCTCCTGGTATGCGAATGGTATGCGTTATGAATTTGAATGCGTTTGAGTTTGAACGGAATTTATATCTGCGTTAAAATGACTGTGGTATCTGTGTTAAAACGACTGTGGTATCTGCGTTGTTGAATGGTATAACGCTATGGAATATTAACGCTTTTTGATCCGTAGCAAATATGGTGTCAAAGGACACCATTGAACTGAATTAAATGCACAAACAATTCTACCAGAATTAAGCACTGGTGAACTTGGTAACCGCTTTTGTACCCTCAGAGATGGAATGCTTGGCAAGCTCTCCAGGAAGGGCGAGCCTTACAGCGGTTTGAATCTCCCGGGAGGTAATGGTAGGCTTCTTATTGTAGTGGGCAAGTTTCGATGACTCGCTGGCCAACTTCTCAAAAATGTCATTGATGAAGCTGTTCATTATCCCCATGGCCTTGCTGCAAATACTGATATCAGGGTGAACCTACTTCAGAACCTTGAAGATATAAATCTTGTAAGTCTCCACGCTCTTCTTTCCCTTCTTCTCGGTGCCTTCCTTCGGCAACTTCTTCCCAGCCTTGGGAGGAGCAAGCTTCTTCTTAGCGGGAGCCTTCTATTTGGTCCAGCGTATATATGAGCCTGGATGAAGACATGGAGGTCAAGCATTCCTGAAGATAGAAGAATGATTCCATGAAGATTAAACATGACAGGATTTTCCTAAACTAAAGTTGGTCGATTATCACTGTTATGGTGTGATTCCAAGGAGGAAAGAAGGTTGAATCCTATCACTGCCAAGTCTGGACTAGTGCTGGACATTTTTTGGGCCGAGTTATAGTGAAGTTGGAATGAGTTTGATCTTTGTTTGAAGGTTGTATATAACCTTGTAGAGGCTCAATTTTGGATCTTGTGTTAAATGCGTGGAGTTCTAGGCCAATGCCAGTGAACGAAAATTCATATAATATGATGACCAGTACGATTCTGCCCATAATCATATAATATGTTCACCAGTGCCATTCTGCCCAGTAGATGACTAGTGTTAAAAAAAATTCTTGCGCACGTTTATCATAAAATAGCTTCAAAATGACGACTAATTTATCACAACAATGGCGACAACACAGAGATAGAGATATATTTTGTCACGGAAGCCATACGAGAAGAGGCGTATGGCGTTATAACTCAGTGCATTTTGTAACGAAAGTCAAGGGAAGACTCGTATGACGTTTGGACAAATAATTAATTTGTCGCTTGCCTGCTTTTTTCAACATAATGTTCCAGCCATTTCCAGAACAAGATGAATGCTGCCGTGTCTGGACTCTAGCGCCAACGAACCCCAATTAGAAGAATTGAAAGCATATGTGTTGATTTGGTCTCCGTTCACTGAGGAAGGTTACATCATAGTTCCTTATTCCTACTCTAATGCCATTATTCTGCATTTTTACTAGTGAATTCACTAATTTAAGAAGCATAAAGTATCTGGAGGACCAACAATATCACTCAGGCAAGGCTCAAACCCTATTGTCGACTCCATAATCTAGACTTGAAAACCTGAGCACGTGCATCCCTTGGTACATTGAGAATTTAGAGGGTCGAAAGCACTCAAAGGTGCGTTGGTGATGGGAAGAGACAAGGTTTGATACAAACCTACTTAAGCTAATTTTGATGCAGTAAATATTCATTGTTGGCCACTTAGAAAACATTGCTTGTATCTTTATTTGATCAGTCATGGGGACTGTTTATATTCTTTAAAGTTGCAGCAATTTGGCATTATTTAGGAGTTCAGTGGAAATTGTTTCAAGCCAAGATTATTCTTTGTAGATCGAATTGGTGTATATTCTTAAAAGTTGTTCATATCAGAGATTGTTAATGAACTAGATTGAAGTTGTTGCCAGGACAAGTTCCCTTGGATTCAAGGCTGGTACAGGAAAATATCTTTTTGAGGCCTAAATTGCTTGTAGCTTTGTTGGAAGTTAAATTCTCACGTGAATTGAAGAAAATTCATTTTTGAATGAGGATTTTGTTTTCCGGATATTACCATTCTTTGTGTGTTGAATCTATTGCAAGCTGATTGATTTGAAGTTGTTGCCATAAGTTTATATAAAAGAGCAATTGGTGTCCATATTTTCCTCATTGTTTTACTATTTTTTGAGGTTAAAAATGGCTCCAATTGGTGCAATATTAGAGTTAGTGGACAATCTAATACTCTCTACTATGGATAATACAGTCAAAATCAACAAGTATTTTCTCTCAGAAATTCAGACATGTCTACAAAATGCACAGGAAAATATTGATTTTTTGCAGCTTGAATCACAGCTACAGCAAGAAGAGCTACATCATTCTGAACCTATTTTTGTTCAGAACATTGAGACAACCACCCATCAACAGCAAGTCAATAATGTTACAGTTCATTCAAATAAAGCAGCAGTTGTACATGCAGATGCAGAAACTCAGTCTGCACTTCCCAAGCCCATCATTAGACCTTAGGAACAGCTTGTCCACAACAAGCACAGAACCGGTCTTGGATATGACAAGGACTTGTCCTTTCATATCCCAGACTACTCAAAACCCATTCAGTTTCAGAGTGTTGGATTCATTCATGACAATTCACCACCAGTTGTTCCAGACTCTGCCCCTCTTCCACAGCAACAACAACAACAGATCGTGAAATTCTAACACTGTGACCGAGTTGGCCATTTGAAAGATCATTGTTTTGATCTTCATCCATGTAATCACTGTCATAAAACTAGTCATTCTTCACACAGATGCTTCAACAACAAACGTCTTGCAAGAACAAAGACTCATCTTGGATGGATCGCTTCTTGGTAATGGGCATCAACAGCCAAGAAGATATTCCAAACACATGTCAGAACTTGTTCCAGAATATTGAACAGTCTTGCAGTTGAGTTTTCTCCATCATCTCACCTTATATCTGACAGGGGGGGAAATGATGGTCATCTACAAGCTTTAGAGTCACATCAAGCGAGCCTGAGCCACAACCTGCCACACCAGTTTCAGAGTTGTAGCCAGAGACAAAGATGCCCGTGAACATGCCTTCAGTTGGCAATTTGGGACACTTCCTCTAGCAGAAGACTTCAACTTCTTGCCAGTTTTTGAAGAGTTCCAGGAACAAAATTGAGAACACTTCCTCTAGCAGAAGACTCCAGCTTCTTTCCAGTTTTGGAAGAGTTCCAGGAATTGTATTAAGCATTCCAGAGTTGTTGGTCATCCTTAAACCATCACAGGTTGAGACTTCCCTTTTCAGGTTGAAGTTTTACCTTTTATGCGAGGTGAGATCTCCCTTTATGGTTGAAGGTTTCCCTCTTTAAAACAATAGGATCACTTCCTCTAGCAGAAAACTTCAGTTTCTTGCCAGTTTTGGAAGAGTTCCGGGAACT